>SJYC01139735.1:0-81408 GCA_006408675.1 Madoqua kirkii | reverse complement strand
TAATATGTTTTGCTAATAGGAAAAGAACATTATTAAAAAATATCTCTAAGTATCAGTTTCTAAATTACTAAGTATCTACTGTTATTAATAACTTGCTATCACTCAGGTGTCGAGTTATGTATGGAATAAATCTAAGAACCAAATAGAGAAAAGGAATTTTAATATATATAAATAATATATATGTGAATGAAACATACCCTTTGTAGTTTCTTCCTTTCTGAAAGGAAGGGCCATACCTTACTTGCTATATCACTATAAGCATGTAAAGGGACCATTTATTAAAACCTAGCATTTTAGGATAATGTGGAATATCATGGAAAACATTTTTAGGTTGCTCTGAAAGCATAATTTATAGCTTTTAAGAAGCAAATAAATAATTTTGAGATGATTTTTAAAACACTCTGTCAAAGTACAGAAAATAGTTTATGAAGTTGTCCAATGAGTATGTAGGACAACTGGAAGGGAATTGCTATGGAAAAGAAGGTCTGTGAGAAGTGAATTTGTGTGTGTATGTGAATTACATACATATACACAACATCATCTATATAGCCAAAATAGTTTAAGAATCCATATTTCTGTGAAAGTCATAAGATAAATTTCAAAGAGCTTAACTAACTCACAAAATCTGAAATCCTATTGAAACTGTCAAGGGACTCCTTAATTCAACTGTTTATCATTTCACTATTTTTTAAACAAAATGGTGAACAATGACCAAAAATGGATTTCCATGCCTGCTTTCTTTATGGTCTAATATATTAGAAAGGATCTACTCAGTGCACTTACTAGAGTCACTCGCATGATAATAAAACATTGCATGACATTCAGTTGGTTTTGGTCATGGAAACTAAGAAATAAGACCTAGCGACAGTTCCTCTCTTTTCCTCTCTTGACGTTCTGTAATCTTAGGGTGATAGGGAAAAGGGAGAAAAGCAAAGAGTTTGAAGCTCTGAGATTCACAAATTCCACACATATATGTAATATATATATATAAAATCTGTACAGGGAAAATATATATGGAAGTGTTAAGTTAGAATGAACACAGAATTTTCTTAAAAGTATGTCTAGAAGCTCATTAAATTTATTTCTCCTAATTCTTCAAGTAAGGAGATTAAAAATGCCCATTATCAATCTTAACCCCATGGCAAATGTTTAGACAACACATTTTCCAACTCATACAGCAGTGTGAAGCTGTTCTTTCCCCACCCCCCAGACTCTGACGTGCTAACATGGTATCCCTGCCAAATTCTTGGCATTGGAAGAGAGGGGGAAGAGGCCATACCATAACGTGTTGATAATGAGGAGATAGAAATAGCAAACCAGCTGGATTGTCCTAATAAAGTATGTCTGGGATTTAGAGACACAACAACTATGTGTTCAGGTCATCCAAATGCATTTTAACCAACTGGTTTCTTCAATGACCTTTTCAGATACTCCACTCAGAAGCTTTCTAAATGAATTTTATGTATTAACTCCACAACTGTCTGGGAGGAAGGAAAAAAAGAAAATCCTTATTTACATTTTATGATAATGATTATTATACCCAAGGCATCTCATGTTATTTAATATGAAAAAAATCAGACAAATGATCTGTAACAGATTTCATAAATTTAAAAAATATTTACCAGTTTTTATGTGTGACGAATAACTACAGTTACTATCAATGTATTTTATAAAGCATTTCCCAATGAACTTTAAAATATTTTCTTTCTTGGGAATAAAATATGTTAGTTAAAAAGTGACTGTAGGGTTGTCTGTGCAAAAAGCTTTCATAATTTAGAATATTCAACAAGATCTTTTTACTCTGACTAGGAACAGTATTTTTTTTAATTTAAATATTTAAAAATATGCAAACCAAAGACCTTAAATTTATATTTTGAATTCGTGAGGGTATTTATCACTACAAGAGAACAATTTGCTTTTATGGATTTGACCTCAAAAATGCCAGTAATAAGGATATCTTACTAGTATATGCACAGTACTGTTATAAGCTCTTTGCATGTATTAATCCATTTAACCCTCAGAATAGGCCTTGTATAGGTTTCTATAATAATCTCTTTTTAACAAATGGAGAAAAACTGAGTCACAGATTAAGTAACTTGCTCAAGGACATGTAACAGTAAGGTGGGCCATCTGGAATTAGAACCATGATGTAAGACTCCAAATTTCTGAAAGAGAATACCATCCCTAATCTCTCTCTAAAGAGTGACTGACACAATCCCCTTCCAAATAAAAAAGATTAAAATGTGGCACATCCACTCAAGTGGCATCCCATGGTCAGCGCTGCACTCTGTGTCTTCAAGTTAACATGTAAGTTTACCAACACACTCATTTTCAAGTAGATGGCTTGGAAAGTTATTTCCTAGATTATTTAGCCCTCTGGGCTAACACCTTTCCATGGAGTGGCTAAGAAGAGGCAGCACAGCATCCAATCAGGATATAAGGAATGTAACAGGTCACCCAGTTTTGAAAACGGACCCTAGTAACATCAGTAATGGTGATGACTCTTCACCCCAGAAACAAGTCATCCTAGAAATGTTGTATAGGCTTCCAAACAGAGGTAGTTTTAACAGATCATCTTCAATAATATATTCTACTAGGCCTTCTCTGAGTCTATTTTTAGTGCTAACCACTAACTTTATCACCATGAAAACCACTTGTGGCTTTTCAACACATGATGGCTGGGATATCAGCAGGCCACATGGAAGTCGGGGGTTGGGTCCCCTTTGGGTTTGTTTTCCGCTGATCCTTTCCTTAACTTCTCTGGGTCTTTATGAATAGAATTCTTATAACAAAACAGAAACAGACTCAGAACAAACTAGTGTACCAGTGGGGACAGGGAGGTGAGAAGCATCGAGAGAGGTGTAAAAGATTAAGAAGAGGTATAAACTACTATGTACAAAACAAACAAGATATAAGGATGCATTGTATAACACAAGGAATATAGCCAATATCTTATAATAACTTTAGATGGAGGGTGACCTATAAAAATACTGAATCACCATGTTGTACACCTAAAATCAATGCAATACCACAAATCAACTACAATTTAAAAAGGCATAGAATCCCTAATGGCAACGCATACCTCAAGAAGCCAAATAATTTTTTCCCCCAGTATCTAGTTCTCTACTGATACAAACTCATTGCAAAATGTCATTGATGAGATGAGTTTACCTCCACTCAGCTATGCATCTTGGCAGCACCTCTGTCCAAACTGAGAGTCTAAAACACAATAAAAACTTCAATCCCCCCTGGGTTTTCAGAATCCATGAGAATGAACTGAATGAAATTGACCTTTTAGTCACATGGGCTATCAAGGCTGAAAATATTAGAACGCTCTAACCTGTGAAAACAAACTTAGCAAGATGTATTAGGTTTGAAAGTGAAAGTGTTAGTCTGACTCTTTGTGACTCTTTGTGACTCCAGGGACGGTAGCCCTCCATGCTTCTCTGCCCACAGAATTCTCCAGGCAAGAACACTGGAGTGGCTTGCCATTCCCTCCTCCAGGGAATCTTCCCTAGCCACGGCCTGAACCTGGGTTTCCCACATGTCAGGCAGATTCTTTACCATCTGGGTCACCTCCTTCAAATGAGAGTAACAGATGTTTTATTTGTTTTCAGGTTATGATTTCCTCCATCCCATGTTACTTCTAAACTAACTCTATGCTCACTTCTTTAAAATTATTTGATAAAATTTCAACATAGGTCATTTTATTTTCCATTCAGTAATAATTATCAGAGCATATTTGTAGTGGCTTTTATGATTGAAAACTTTCATGTTTTCCCAGGGTGTCTCTGTTAAATCCCACTGAAGCTAAGCTCTAGTTTATCCCATGCTCTGGTCCATCTCCTGCTTACTGTTGCTGCTGTTCCCACAAGAACATGTGAGATAGCTTGGAAGATTTTCAAGGATACAAAATAATTAATAAGGTGCAAAAAAGAGCAACATATTTGGCCCAGAACCAATTTAAAATATGTCTGCATATAACAATTTGAAGAAATATAACAGGCATCTAAAAAATCACTCAGAAAGTAAAACACTCGATATGGGTATGAACTGGTTCAGAAAGAACAGGACAAAATTTCTGAACTCAGAAAAAACAACATCATGGGGAAAAACTTATTTTTGTAAAACAGGGCCTATAACATTACATCAAATTTTAAAGAACAGATTGTTTATCAAAAACCAAACTATCATACACTATTAATCTGAGGTTAATAACATAGCCATGACTTATGCTGAGAACAGAGAAATGCCCTATTTTAAAAGGCAATGCATTTAAATTCTTTTTCTCTGTGCAATTTCCTTCTCCAAAGTAAAACAGAGCTTAATCTTCACTTGAGTGCTCACTTTTGGTATATTCTCATATTAAGCTTAATAAGGACTACAGAAAAAAATTATCATTATAGCTCTTCTCCCTCACAGTAAAGTCTGAATTGGACAGATACTGAAATATTTTATTAAATATTTTTTCATCTTCTATCCTTTCTTCCCAAACCCCAATCATACTTCTATCCTCTCAACCAATCAACTGAGGAGAAGATGAGCAATTAAAACTTAAAGATACTGGCAATACATACTGGACTGTTTTCAACCCATCACATACCTTCCCCTCACAACAGAATTTATCAGTAGTAGTAATGGTAATGCTTGACAATAAGGGAATCTATGTCCTACTCCAAATTCCCAGACCTAATCCCCAGAGAAAACATCATTAATAATTTCCTGCATATTTTCAGACACTTTTCAAGAAAATGTATACATACATGTGTATCTATTCATTCTTTCACTTCTTAAAATACAAGTAGAGAGATGACATACTGAAATATTTTTTCTCACTTTGTTAGTCTAAAAGATTCTCATAGTAGGATGGAGACATCCATCTCATCCTTTATAATGCATGAATTACACTAAGGATTGCACCACAATTCTATTTTATCCATCCCCTATTAATGGACACTTAGGTAATTTCTAATTATTTACCATTACAAATTACACTTTAAAGACCACACACATGAAGGTTTCTATGGGAAAGAGGACTTGCTAGGTCAGAGAGTATAGTTTCAATAGCTATAAACTGGCAAATCAACTTCCAAAGAGTCTGCAACAACTGGCAATCCCAGTTACAATTGCTCTGCCCATTTGCCATTGAAAATTTACCCTTCCCATATTCAGTTATAAAACTAGACTAAGGCATATGAAAGAATGCAAAGCTACTTCCAAAGACAATCTCATGAGTTAAGCACAAACAGATTCGATTAAAAAGATATTGCTCTGTTCATTTACTTTTGCATGTGTTGTCTCACCTCAATAAAATATTCATACTAAACTACTGAATGCCCTGATTGACTGTTTCAACCATCCTCTACAATGCTGTCATTAAACAGACATTTAGAAGGTAGCACAGAAGTCAAAGGTGAAATTTACAATAACAATGATTGTTAAATTTCACATAGTGAAAGTTGACTAAAACCCACTATTGGCTCATGATTTTCTTGTCTTCTCCTATACCAAATTGGTAATCACCAGACACATTTACAATGCACTAATCAGGCTCTGTTTTTCAGTATCTGCATTGACCATCAATTACCTAAAGAATGAGTTCAAGTTATTTAACACAGCACACAAAGCCCTTTAAAAACCTGTTCCTCTGTGACAACCTAGAGGGGTGCGGGTGGAGGGAGGCCAAGAGGAAGGGAACATACCTATATCTATGGCTGACTCGTGTTGATGTATGACGGAAACCAACACAATATTGTGAAGCAATTATCTTTCAATTAAAAATAAACTTAAAAACTTTTCAAAAACACAAAACCCTGAAAGTAAAACAATGTGTTCAACAACAACGACAGAAAACCTGGTCTCAAATCAAGTTCAAGCTGCCTTCTGTCACTGTTTTCCATGTTCCATCATCTTTGCTCACAACTACTCACTAGACCTTGAAAAATGTATGTTCTTTAGCGCCTTTCTGCTCTTGGACAAACCGTTGATTCCACCAGGATGCAATTCCCTCTCGTCCTGACTGAATCTTCAACTCCTCCTTCAAGATCCAGCTTAAGTAAGATCTCATCCTAGAGTCTTATCCTAAGTAACAGAGGTATCTTCGTACCCATATTCCTTTATACTTTTATCTACCAAGAACATAACCCAATGCACAGTATTTGTGCCTTTCTCCTCAGCCATGCAATATGCTACCTGACAGGACAGACCATCGTGTGTTGATTTTTGTATTTTCTCCTCCCTGTGGTTTAACATAGTACACACAATTGGTACATATTCTATGTCTGTTTAATGACTTTTGAGTGAAGGAATGGAAGTTTTTAATTTAAATAAAAAGCATGTGGATAACTCTTTTTTTCTTTTGTATGGAAAACTGCAAAACCACTTCTATTAAAAGATGTATCACAGGAAATGATAAATGAAACTTTAAAAAATTTTTTCATTCATTTATCCATTCATTCAGCTAATATTCTTTGAGTGTTTGCTATGTGCCAGGTACTCTTGCAGCAACTAGAGGTATAGAAGTGAATGAGACCAGGTTCTGTCCACCGAGCTTAGATTCTAGTAAGAAATCATTTAATAAATAAGTATGAAGTGAAGTGAAGTGAAGTCGCTCAGTCGTGTCTGACTCTGTAACCCCATGGACTGTAGCCTACCAGGCTCCTCCCTCCATGGGATTCTCCAAGCAAGAGTACTAGAGTGGGTTGCCATTTCCTTCTCCAGAGGATCTTCCCGACCCAGGGATTGAACCCGAGTCTCCTGCATTCCAGGCAGACGCTTTAACCTCTGAGCCACCAGGGAAGTTAGAGAAGTATGCATACTAAGAAATCAATAAAGAAAATAATATCAGATAAATATCAGTAGAATGAAAATGAAATAGGGTCATGGGCTAAAGAGCAAATTAAGGCATGTAGGGGGACAGAAAATTTAAATGCAGGCTAAGGGAGGTCTTTCTTAAGAGTTGACATGTGAAGTGAAAAGTGAATGATAAGAAGAAGACAACCATATGGAAATCTAGGGAAATGACATTTCAAAGAGAAAAGCAGCTTGGCATGTTCAAGGAACAAAAAGAAGACCAGTAAAGATAAAATGTCGTTGAATGCAGGTTTATGGGGACCAGTCAGGGTAGAGATTGGGAAGGGAAATGGCACATGATCATGGTATACTTGGTGATCAAGTCAGACAGAAAAGCAACAAATAGATCATAGAACATGCAAAAAGCAGTGATGTAAAAAATCAGATGTCAATTGTAAAGGACACTCACTGGAGGACTTACAGCAACAAAATTCTTGGAATACCCAAAATTTTGTATAAAATGTCTGAATATTCACGAATTCTTCAAAGTCCATGGATGCCAGGCTAAAAGTTCTTGATTAAGTATGAATAATTAATTTTTCTTCCTTGGGCTAATAACAACATGCATTCAACATTTGTTTCACCTCTGGTAATACCTAAGAGATTATTTCTCAGTATAAAGAACACTGGTGCTAACCAATTTAGAGAAAACAAATCCTTAAATCTCTTCCTTAGTAACATCCTACACTTCAACCTTCTTGTTTCTCTTTCTTCAAAATGTAAACTTACAAACCAAGGACTAAAAAACATGGAAGTGAACTGCAGACTAATCATTCCAGCCACTGCATCTCAAATTCATACTCTTCCTCAAAATGAGATTTCTGAAGCTGTAGAAAGTAATCAAGAACTTGGAGTCTAGGGGACCACAGAGCTGATTGCTGCTTTCTATTTATAAGGACTGCTGATCTTATTATTTTTATGATGTGACACCTTTTTCACTTGTCGATTCTAATTTTATTCAATGTATAATTAGGTATTTTTCAGGAGTAGCTTACCCATATGCAAAAGAGTATGCAGTTCAAAAACCACATGGAATAACAGAAACAAACAGAAAACACTAAAGGAATAAAGGGGTTGAGAAGGCAGTATTAGATAATCTATGATATTGTGTGTGTGTGTGTGTGTGTGTGTGTGTGTGTGTGTGTGTGTGTGTGTGCGTGCATGCATGCACACAGAAAAGCAAATAAACCTTAGACACCTGTTCATGGATACTCAAAAAAGAAAGAAAACCTCTAATATTTATCAAAGCAATTTGCATTTTACAACTGTACACCACCTTAAAATGAAACATCATTGTTACTGAATAACTGAGAAATGTCGTCACAGACTTAGGCAGCAACTGTGCTATGGAAATTCACCTGTGCTCTTCTTTCCCTGATGTTACAAAAAGTGTTGACCATTATTAGCTACCGCCAGTAAACAACATCCATCAGCAATGTAACCATCAGCACAGAATCACAGAAGTGCTCCTTTGCCTGAAGTATCTTTTCTGAAAAAGTTTTTGTAACCGCACTTATGATTGTTCATGATTCCTGAGAGAGAGATAGACACACGCATTTCTCTGTTCCATATTAATGTATGTACAAGAGACTAGGTCCTTTCCTCATGGCACCTTTCTTGGATATATTACTAATCACGGCTGAAATGGCCATCAGCCCCCTTCCCTGATCACCTATTAAGAGTGCCACTTCAGGTTTCCGTGCAAGGGCTTTCGTACAGTATTCCACTTATACTATCAGCAATACAGCACCTTGCAGAATTCATCCTGCTGGTATTAAGTCTCCAGTATTAGCTAAGACCCAACTGTCCTTTAGAGATCTGACCCTTAAAACTCAAGAGAAAAGCGATACATCCTAAAGGATTTCTAGAGAGTATCAAACTGTCCTAAATGTAAATTCAAATCCAAGCTGTTCAAATTCCAATTCTATAACAGTTATATTACTTTTCATGGCTAACTAACACTAGGAAACATTTTACTCTAAAACTAGCTACTTTGATTCATTTTCTTTCTTCCCTTCCTTGTTTCTTCTAATAGCAGACAAAATTTACCTAATTCACCTAATAATAGATATAACCAATATCTACTATTAATTATGTTCATATTCAAAAGTGATCTACAATGTTGTTCTGTAGTAGCATATAAGCTAATATATTTTTAGTTGATTGTAATATGTACCCAAATTTGGAATTTTCCATAATTAAAATACAAAAAACAGTCTATTAATCCTAGCAATCCTAGCACCAGCAAGAATAAAGTTCAGCAAATGACAGCCACAGTCATTCACTAACCACAGACCTGTACAAAATATAAAGTTCTCCCATTGTGCCAAGTAAGGTTTTCCCAGACTCTGGCATGGCTAAACCATGTACTAGAATATTTTTCACCTAAGCTTCTCATAATCTAAGACACCCAAACACCTGGAGCTGATAACTCTAGATTAATTTACACTGTAATTTCCCCTCAGTAAATCTGTATTTCTCCATAAAAACTAGTTTTAAAATATTAAGTTTAGCCAGTTTATGTGTCATGATTTTTACCCTATAAGACTATAATAAAATGAAATATGCAAATGTCATTATATATTGTAAAATAGCACATAAAATAGCACATAATTATTAACTAAACATATGCCCTTGCCCTTATGACATAAACCATGTAACAACATTGAGTTAAACAAAACAGGAAGGTAGTCACACATTTTTGTTTGTAGACTGAATCTTCATGCCTTTAAGAGACTATCAATTGTTAGGGCCTGGACCTAAAAAAGAAAGAATGAAATATTAATAATGTCCCACCTTGTGGGAGCTCGGTATTACTTGACACTACACAGAAACCGACCTTTTTGTCCTTCAGGCTTGCCTACCAGGCCCCATCTTCTATCGCAAAAGCCAAATCATCTGATCCCAAACTAACTGTCAACTGCCTGTGATGGTGGGGAAGCCAGACATCAATCAATCAGGTTTTATCAGACGCTCTCTTCGTTTCTCTGTTGTGCTCATCTTATCATCTGACCCAGTTGTAGCCCTGACTTCAGAGGCTTAAGCAACTTGATGACAAAATATGCGCCTGTTTGTCCAAGATGCACATTGTTAAGAAGTGGGGAGATATTTTTAGCAGCTACCTAATATATTTGCAAATGAACCCTTATTTGCACAAGTCCCATGGTGGTCAGTCTCTCCTATACACTAAGCTTGTTATTGCCCTGGGAGGCCCAATAAACCCAAAATCTGCAGAAGTACTTAGGTGCAAGTCAAATGTCATTGGAAAATATGATTATTTTCATGGCAATGAGGCAGAAAGGCTATCAATATGAGAATTTCAGGATGGCACTTCAAGAGAAAGAAGACCTAATTGATAAATGTGTACAATATAAATTCAGACAGTTTTACACCAAATAAATAAAAGCAAGTCAGAAAATTAAAAATCTTTTTAACTATTCCTACTGACTGGAGTCTTGGAGGAAAAACTGTTTAAATTTTCAATGCTGTTGGCAAAGCCACGTTAGCTGTCCCACTACTCTAATGATATAAATAATGTACTCCGATACATAAACTAGTAGGGTAAGCAATCAACTGTGACATAGATCATGAGTTTGACAGTTTTTAATTCAACCAAAATATCTGTTACATAATTTTCATACAAAGCTGACAAGAGTGAAATACAGACATATAGTATGGCTATAAGTACTCTATTTTAGTATAAGCAACTGTCCCCTTGCTTATTTTCCTTAAAAATCAAAAGAACAACTTTTATGATGGATATAAGATTTTCATTAATAGGCAATATTGTCAATATTCCTTTCAGCTCTGATTTAAATTTTCACTGGACTATATTTTGAAAGTATTTTAAGAGCAGTTCTGTTACATAATTTTCATACAAAGCTGACAAGAGTGAAATACAGACATATAGTATGGCTATAAGTACTCTATTTTAGTATAAGCAACTGTCCCCTTGCTTATTTTCCTTAAAAATCAAAAGAACAACTTTTATGATGGATATAAGATTTTCATTAATAGGCAATATTGTCAATATTCCTTTCAGCTCTGATTTAAATTTTCACTGGACTATATTTTGAAAGTATTTTAAGAGCAGCATAAAATTTACCCACAAAATTTAGTCACGTAAATACATACATTAATCATATAGGTAGGGGTTATAAAACATCATAATGTGTTACAGTGATGTAGGTTGACATGGATAAAAATGCACACCATGAAAGCAATTTGTACACAACAAATGAGAAAGTATAAGAATAATTTGTACAGCATTCCAAAAGATTCCCACCAAATTCACAGGGTCTTATTTTTTTTTAATGCCTTTGAACTTCTCAGCAGACAGCAAGGAAGAAGTCTTTTGCAGAAGAGAAACCAAACTTCAGCAGGCCCAGTTTCTTACGCTGTTTTCTTCTCTCTCTTTGTCTCTGTTTCTGTCTCTCTCTCCTCCCCCTCCCTGCCCCCCCGCCGCCCTGCGGGGCCTCCTCCTCCTCTCCTCCGGCTGGTGGGCTGCCCACCCCGCCCCCCGGGCAGGGAAGGCCGGATGGTGGTGCTATCCTTGGTCTTAGGGCTTTCGGAACAGGATGACTTTGCCAATATCCCTGACCTGCAAAACCCAGGAACCCAGCAGAACCAGAACGCTCAGGGGGACAAGAGGTACGAGCACAGGCGAGGGCCTGCGGCGGCCGTGGCAGAGAAGGCGGCGTGGAGAGGCTGCCAGCCTCGACCCCCGGCTGCCGGACGAGGCAGCGGCACCTTCTGCGGACGCTGGAGCGGGAGGACGACCCCTCCCCAGCCGACGCCCTCACACCGGCCATGCTGGTGGTGTCCCTTGGGCCTGAGGCCAGTGTGGCTGTCCTGGGACCATTCTGGATCAAGCCTGCTCCCCGGGCCTGCCTGCCCTCGCCCGGAGCAAGCCAGCATTTCGGCCCCATCTTCCTGCTTGGCTCCCCTCTGCTGCCCCCTCATCTTTCATTTCTGTCCCACCCGACCCAGAAATCCCAGTTTCTCCGGTGGTTGGTGGGCGGCCGGGATGTTAGGGAGGGGGCGTCAGCCTGTTTTCCCTCATCCCCGCCACCTCAACCTCCTTTTTGCCTGGAGGTCCCCCTGGGGTGAGGGTCTCACACACACACACACACACACACTCACACACACACCCCACCCCTGCAGAGATGTGACCCGGCTGCTCAGGGCTGATGGAAGAGGAGGCTCTGGCAGGGAAGGCCTGGGGCCTAAGAAAGGCCCAGGGACCAGAAAGAACCAGAAAGGCAGCCCCCCCTGAGCCTGAGGTACCAGGAGGAGGGGACAGGAGTGGGTGGGGATGACAGCAGGTGGCAGGGGCTGGCCGGGCCCTCTGTCACTGGGAGCCCTGCAGCTGGCCTTCAGGAGTAGCCTGCGTGGCCCCAGCGTGGGCTGAGCAGAGGGCTGGGCATTTAACCATCCATCGCCCTGGTCATCAGGAGCCAAAGGAAGCATCATCTGACGCCCCCATCTCAAGGAGGGAACGGAGCACTCTCATGGGGAAGGGGACGGGCAAAGGTCAAGGGACCCAGGGTTCAGGCAGCATCACTAAGCCGGGATGAGCCTGCACCTGGTCTGGCCGCCACCTCCCGCCTTGCCTTGGGCTCGGTCAGGTACATACCTGTAATCGCGGGAGGAGGACCCATCCCCTTGATTGGTTGTACTTTTCATCAGACCAAAGGCCTACAGGAGAGTTGTGTGGCCTGGCTGCCTCCTTCTAGCTCTGGTTTTGAGACGCTGGGCAGGTCACAGCCCTTCTCTGGGCCTCTGCTTCCTCGTCTGTCAAGTGAGGGATTGGACAAGGTGACCCCTTCCAGCTCCGACATGCTAAGCCTCTAGCGAGGGAACAGCGCCTCGGGTTGAGGCATGGGTCAGAGCCTGTCCGCCAGGCAGGGACCCTGACCCTCACTGACTAAAAGCCTGGAAGGTGCAGGAGGGACTGTCCCAGGCTGCTGCTGGGGTCCTGTGCAGGAGGGGAGGACAGGCCAAGTTAGCCGACTTGCCTGTCTCTCCAGTGGCTTCTGGAAACCCAACTCTCCTATGTTCTTCCCATGCCAAGTTCACAGTTGCTTGTCTGGTGGGCAAAGCCGCAAGTGACCAGAGAGTGGGAGGGGAGCATGGGACCAGCTCTTCCGTTCACGGGCACAAATGGTGTCACACCCTGAGCCCAGGTCCTGGGATGCGGGAGGAGCCACCTCCAGGCCACTGGAGTCCCGGCTTCCCGCAGGCCAGCCAGAGGGAGGTGGGGGTGAGGGCTAGGGCCCACAGGAACTGAAGCCCTCTGAAAGCCTTGCTAAGAACCCGAGCTCCTGGCTGACAAAGGTGTGAAGCGTGAGGGAGCAGATGCAGGCTGGAAACGAGATTTCATATCACCCATGTGTTAATTAACTGGCTCCATTTTCACCCACCGCCTATTTTTACCTCCTTGCCACTCAGGTCTCACTCCATATTTTAACACACTCATCCCTTCTGATCATTGCATCAGTCGTCCCCTGCCTTTCTGGGAAAGGTGGGTGTGGAGGTGGGGGCCCTGCGCCCTCGCCCCCACCCAGCCTGACTTTCTGAGTGGACCCAGGCCATTCCCACCCAGTCACGCCTACTCCATCCCGGAAGCTCATTTCTCATGGCTGTCGGAGTGTTTCTTGGGTGACGGGCCACTGCTAGGGTGCTTCCTGCCCAGCACTCTCCCCTCCCCCAAGCTTGGCATTGGCATCACCCTCCGGGCACCGGGCACTTTAGGGTCCACCCCTCTGGCTCCTGGCTGCATGGACCTTGTAATGGTGAGCTTGGGTCAGCTGTTCACTTCTTCCTCAGCTTCTGCCTCCACGTCCAGGGTTCGCCCTCCAGTCCCAGTGCCCCCTTCTCCACCCAGCTGACCCCTTGGCTGGCTGTCTCTGGAGTAGCAGATGGGTGGCCCTCGGCTGTTGTTGGGGAGAGCATCCAGCCCCCCAGGTCCGTTAGCCGCAGGTTCCCGGGAGACAAGAGCCCTAGAGGAGGCGTGGCCACCCCAGGTCCCAAGCAGGGTGCATTTAGCAAGTCACTGCCCCCACCCCTACAGTTCTTGGTGGTCCTGAAGCCCTACCCATCTAGGACCCCCCCAGACCCCTAGGCCTCAGCGCTGGAGCCCCAAGAGACGCAGATGGCTCCTGGGCCTGCGAGGGGTAGGGAAGGAGGCCACAGCTGCCCCTGGCTCCCACGCCCTGCTCGCCCAGCCCACCTCACCCGCAGCCCCGCACCCACGCATGCCTCATGCCCTGTCCGTCCCTCTCACCATCACTCCTCGGGATCCAAATGGTTTCCACCATGGCCCCACCCCCCCAGAGTGGGGTGGGGGGCAGGGCGGGACCTGGCCACCCCATCGCTGCCCCCGGCTCGAAGCCACCATGCTTCCTTCGTCCCGGTGTGTGTCCCCGCCTCCTCTCTGCCTCTCCTCTCGGCCGCCTTGCTCCTTGTCCCCTTGTCCACCCTGCAGCCTCTTCACTCGTGTCCGACTAACCTTTCTCGGCTTCTCTCCCTCCCTCCCTGTCTCCTTCCTCCCATCTGCTCCTCACAGGGATGGCCCTGGGCCGGGCCGGGCCCCTCCGCCTCTCCCTCTGCCTCTGTCTCTGTCTCTTTCTGTCCTGTGACCTCCGATAGCTTCAGTGGCGCTGACCATCTTTTCCCAGGCTGCTTGGCAGCTGTGCTGATGCTGTGATGTGGCCAGAATAACTCCGACTTTCTCATACCTTCAGCAGTCAGTCTCGGCTCTCTCCTCTCCCACTCTATTTTTAACCTGACTTTACCTCTCCAGCTATTTCAGTCTCCTCTTCCTCCCCGTGCCTGTCTGCGCGAGCACGTGTCCGTGTGTGTGTGTCTGTGTGATGCGTGCATGCGTGCGTGTGCTCTGCTGTGGTCCCGCCTCTGGGAGGGTGCCCCGTGTGTGCCGGCTCGGGTTGGGTGTTTTCCGTGTTGTCTGGACAAGGCCGGGTTCTCACAGCAGGTGCACCGTGTGTCCGACTCTCATGGCGTCTGTCTCCAACACTGCTCCCTGCTTTTTCTGTTTCAGTGTGTCCCAGTTCACACGCACCCCTTGGCATGCCCGGGCCTCCCCGAACGTGTGTCCTCTCGGAATCCAAGTGTGCACAGCACTGCGTGTGCGTCATCTTGCTGCTCTGGTCGATCCACCTGGTTGCCGTGCCATTCCTCTCCGTTGCCTGGGTGTCTGTCTTGCTTGTGTGCACTCGTGTGTGTTTATGTGTGTGTGTGTGTGTGTGTGTGTGTGTTCACACACCCTGCTGTTGGGTCCTGGTGTCTCCCCTCCAGGGCCTGGCATACGCCATGCATGTCCTGTCTGCCTGCCGTAGCCAACCGTGGGTGCTGGTGGCTGGTCCATTCCGAGGGCCATGGCTTGTGTCCAGCCTGTGTGTGCCTCCGAGTCTACGGCTCTGGTAGCCTCGAAGCTGTTCTACCGTAGCCCGTCATGAGCCCCATGCTTCCCACCACACGGTCCCTTCCTCGCTGCCTGCCCCCACCTCTCTTCCTCATGGGACATTCCAGCCTGGTCCCCGGGCAGGCTTCCTGAATCCCTGCTAGCTGGATACTGGCTCACCACCCAGCCGCTGGGCCAGAGAGCCCAGCTTCCCGGGGGGTCCACGCAGAGTCAGGGTGTAGATAGGGGCCTGGAGTGGAACCGTCAGAGCTGGGGGCTTTTCAGTGGGACCCTCTCTTCCTCTGACCCCAGGTGAGAGCCTTATCAAAGTGCAGTCCTCAGAGTGGGAGGAGGGTGGAGTTTGGGGAGCAAAGCGGTGTAGAGTTGCTCCGTCCAGCAGGTGGCCATTTAAATCTAAATTGTGTCAATCAAAAGAAAAAATTCAATTCTCAGTTGTACTGGCCAAATCTCTAGTGGACAAGGCTGCGTGGACACTGGTCCCAAACTCACCTGGTCAGTCTCTTGTCTAAAGAGCACCTGTATTCCTGCTGAGCCTGAACAAACAGGTGGGGCCTCCAGGAGACAGGAGCTCTGGGCGTGTTTGCCAAGGGAAATGACGTGGACAGGGGAGCTGGACACATCGTCTCGGGAGCCTCCCTCCTGGGCTGGGGCCAGCAGGGGTGGAGGGAGCCTCTAGGGAGCACCACGTGAGCAGGGGCTGCAGGGTGGGGTACTTTCTAGGGGACAGGAGGAGTGGGAACACGGGCCAAAAAAGCACCTGCCAGGGGATGTCCAGCCGGATCACGCAAGGGCAGAGGCAAGGGGGAGGGCTCCTGCTGGCCCATAGGAGGTGGCAGCTGCTTGGGTACCAGAAGGTCCTGCCGCCTCCCAGGCCGGCGGTGCCCAGCCCAGCCCACCTCCGAGTCCACGCTCATTCAGATCCCTTCCTGCCCCCAGGTTGCCTGCAGGAGGGAAGGCGGTGAACGCAGCCCCAGTGCCCGGCCAGACGCCCCACGATGAGTCTGACCGCCGGACCGAGACTCGTTCCTCCGTCTCAGACCTCGTCAACTCCCTCACCAGTGAGATGCTCATGGTGAGAAGGGCAGGAGGCCCGGGGCAGGGGCAGGGGGTGTGGAGTGTGGGGGTCAGTCACGCAGGAGAATGACCCTGGTGGCCAGGTGAGCCTGCCCTGCGTCCTTTTCCAGCTCTCTCACCCCAGCAGCCTCTCACTGCTTTGGTTTCCTCATCTGTCAAGACAGACGAAGAATTCCCATCCTCCTCCTGTCTCTGGGTGGAGCCAGGGCCTTAGAAAATCTGATACATGATCCTAGGGGGAGAGGCTTGTGGACCAAAGACGTGGGGCGGAAGGGGTCCTCTCTCTTGGAGGGACCACCCACTGAGTGGACGTGACTGGTGGCATTCCGGGACCCCGTTGCTGGGGGTCAGCTGAGGCCCAAAGAGAACAGGAGAGCGGAACCCCTCTGAGTGGACCCCACCCTCCTGGGATCCCGGCCCTATGGGTCTAGGGTGTTTTCTCTAGGGGAGAGGTTGTGGCTTCACAGGGCACCCCCTGGTGGCAGCAGTGAGTCACAGCCATTTGCCCCACCCGCACTTTGCAAAGGGCTCCTTGGAGGGCCCAAGGCCCCAGGGCGAGCGCCATGTGATTGGGCAGCCGCAGAGGTCAGGCCGGAGTCAGACAAAGGCTTGGCAGCCCAGAAGTCTCAGGAAGGCTTGGCGAGGACCTGAGGGTGGGAACCCAATGCCTGCTAGACTCCTAGTGCGGACAAACCATTTCCCATCCCTGGACCTGGGCCCCCTGCCCACCTCCTCCCCTTAGCTCCTCCCTGTCTTCTCCATCCCTCCTGTAGAGAAGGAAGGGGGCTTGGTGGGCTCCCAGGCCCTTGCTAGACCTGACATATTCAACTCAGTGTTCCCTTGCCCACCACTCTGACATCACACCCCCCACCTTCCCAGAGGCCCCCGGAGCCCCAGGCCCCACCCTCCTGCCGTTTAGGCTGGCTCAAACCATCCATCCATACTCCCTTTTTCTAGATTGTGATAGGCACACGCATCACTGGGAGATCTCATTAAAATGCAGATTCCCAGTCAGCAGGCCTGCTACCGGCCTAAGTCTGCATTTCTCTGGAATACAGACTAGAGTATCAGATTTTTCCACATTCCAGAGCTGGGCTTCCTTCAGCCTCTCCCCTCTCTCCTTCTTCCCGCCCGCCCTGAGCCCTGCCTGCCTGGTCCTCCACCATCTTCCTGCCTGTCTTCCCCCACCCATGGAGATCAGCCCGGCCTTCCTCTCCTTTGGACGGGCCTTCAGCACAGTCCATCCCGCCTCCCTGCTCAGCCTCTTAATTGGTTCCAGCTTCCCGGTAGCCAGGTTCCCAGAAGGGACGGCCCTTTCCCAGCCAGCTCGCCTGCCCCTTGCTGCCTCCAGGGAGGGGCCGGCAGCCTCAGGCAGAAGAAAGCAGTGCAGGCCCCAGAGCCCTCTCACGTGCTCAGTGGATGCTCAGAGGTGGGCAGGCAGGGTCTAATTGCCTAGTCTTAGGCCACAGCTGGGTCACTGGCATTAACAGTGATGATGAAGATGAATAGGGCAGAAGGAAACCAGGCCCCAGGCTGATCTCCAGGTTGTCCCAGACTGTCCGAAGCTCAGGGGTCAGGAAACAAGTTGGGCACCCAATATAGCCTTTCAGACAAAGGGATTGAGGGGAGGGGGTCAAAGAGGAGGCCTAGCCATACCCCCATCTGGGTTACTCCTGCCTGCTCGCTTCTACCAGAGCTGGGGCTGAGCTAGCACCTCCTCCAGCCCTTGGTGGGGAGGTTGGGGGTGGGGTGGAGTGGCTAGCTTGGTTGCCATGGAAACAGATCCGAGAGCTGCCCCAGCTGGTTAATTAGGGCTCAGGGCTGTGGTTTGGGAAGACGGGGAGTGGGCACAGAGCCACTGCCCACTTCTGAGGTGAAGTCCACTGGCCCGGGGTTAAGACTCTCAGCACCAGCCCACCCTGTTTGTGAACCAGGGTCAAAATAACCAGACCAGGTGGAACTGGGGCCACCTGCGCTCCGGGCACCAGGGTCTCCACCCCAGTTTTGGAAGGCATGGGGCGGGGCAAGTGGGCCTGGAAGGGACTGCATGCCCCAGGCTCCCAGTCCATGGCCAGCAGTGGCCGGGGCCAGGCTGCAGAACAGGACCACAGCAGGGTCCCTTTAACCTTCCCTGGAACCCCATGACATAAGTCTGTCTCATGGCCCCACTCTATAGACACAAAAACTGAGGTTCAGAGGGTGGTAGCCAGGTTCCCAGAAGGGACGGCCCTTTCCCAGCCAGCTCGCCTGCCCCTTGCTGCCTCCAGGGAGGGGCCGGCAGCCTCAGGCAGAAGAAAGCAGTGCAGGCCCCAGAGCCCTCTCACGTGCTCAGTGGATGCTCAGAGGTGGGCAGGCAGGGTCTAATTGCCTAGTCTTAGGCCACAGCTGGGTCACTGGCATTAACAGTGATGATGAAGATGAATAGGGCAGAAGGAAACCAGGCCCCAGGCTGATCTCCAGGTTGTCCCAGACTGTCCGAAGCTCAGGGGTCAGGAAACAAGTTGGGCACCCAATATAGCCTTTCAGACAAAGGGATTGAGGGAGGGGGTCAGAGAGGAGGCCTAGCCATACCCCCATCTGGGTTACTCCTGCCTGCTCGCTTCTACCAGAGCTGGGGCTGAGCTAGCACCTCCTCCAGCCCTTGGTGGGGAGGTCGGGGATGGGGTGGAGTGGCTAGCTTGGTTGCCATGGAAACAGATCCGAGAGCTGCCCCAGCTGGTTAATTAGGGCTCAGGGCTGTGGTTTGGGAAGACGGGGAGTGGGCACAGAGCCACTGCCCACTTCTGAGGTGAAGTCCACTGGCCCGGGGTTAAGACTCTCAGCACCAGCCCACCCTGTTTGTGAACCAGGGTCAAAATAACCAGACCAGGTGGAACTGGGGCCACCTGCGCTCCGGGCACCAGGGTCTCCACCCCAGTTTTGGAAGGCATGGGGCGGGGCAAGTGGGCCTGGAAGGGACTGCATGCCCCAGGCTCCCAGTCCATGGCCAGCAGTGGCAGGGGCCAGGCTGCAGAACAGGACCACAGCAGGGTCCCTTTAACCTTCCCTGGAACCCCATGACATAAGTCTGTCTCATGGCCCCACTCTATAGACACAAAAACTGAGGTTCAGAGGGAGTGGGGCCAGTAGGAGAAGGAAAGAGCTCCTGGGGAAAACTGGACCTGAGTTGGAAAGCCAGATTCTCGGCAGGCCTGAATGGAGCATTCCGAGGGCTGCCTGGATTTGGCCAAGGGGTGGGGCTGGGGGACCCACTTCTGCTGTGAGAAGAACAGGGGAGGCAGCTCCGCCCTGCTCCCACCTCCAGGCAGGACCAGGGGTGTGGCTGGTGAAGCCCCAGACACTGGGCCTGAGTGCGAGAGTGAGGCAGCTGGAAGGGCATTCATGATGGCAGGGTGCTGACCTGCGTTCGAATTCTGGCCCATCACTTAGTCACAGGCTGCTTGAGGCAGTAATCTCTGCCCTGAACCAGACTAGAGCCCAGTAGTGTCTGCTTCATCAGGAAGTTGGAGGGAGTAGCTGAGGGCAAAGCAAACAGGGCAGGGCTGGGCCCAGGGTGGTTACTACGGTATGATCTGGGTGCCTCTCACCTGGGGCAGGGGAGTCCACACACTGGCTTGAGGGGGATGGTGGGAGAGTCTCAAAATCACCCTGGGATGTGGGCCTGCTTTGGTGGCAAGAGTGGACTTTCAAGTCAGAGAGAGTCCATACTGCTGTGCAATCTTGGACTTGTGACTTAACCTCTCTGAACCAGTCTTCTCAGATAGAGAGTGATCATAACTGCCTCTCCCGGCTGTTGTCAGGATGCAGCAAGAAGGTGATGTAAGAGACTTCTGCCGTAGTTGGTGCACGTCATACATATTCGCGTCATCTGTATTTGTTAGTAGTTCAAAGCCTAGGGCCGCCTCTCCAGGAGGAAGGAGGGGCCACAGAAGTCTCCTGCAGGGGAAGGGGCAAAATCAAACTGGTTCCAGCAGTTTTGTCTTAAATGTGGTACCCTGGGCCCCACTCTGGCTCTTAATCACCTCAGGAGCTTGTAGAGACAGGAATTGTTGTCGTTCAGTTGCTGAGTCGTGTTCAATTCTTTTGCAACCCCATGGACTGTTGCCCACCAGGCTCCTCTGTCCGTGGGATTCTACAGGCAAGAACACTAGAGTGGGTTGCCATTTCCTTCTGCAGGGGGATCTTCCCGAGCCAGGGATCAAACCTGGGTCTCCTGCACTGCCAGGCAGATTCTGTACCACTGAGCCACCTGGGAAGCCCAGAGTACACAATGCCTGGACCATGTGGATCCCTGGGTCGGGGTGGAATTTAGGGTAGGACCAGGGGAAGGATGCAGGTGGCTGGGGAAGGATGGGATTCTAAAACCTAACCAGGTGTCCCCAGTGAGCAACCACAGCTTGGAACACTTGGCTGAGAGACCCTCCCCCGGTTACTTCCTATTTTTTCAACTTCCTCTGGGAAATGGGACACCCATGCCACCCCCCATGTCTATTGGTTGCTGGGTTGGCCAGCAATAGACCACCCCCGCAGGGACGGGGACTGAATGCAGGTGTGGCCTCCTCTGCAGCCATCCAGTGTGCAGTACGTCATCCGAGGCTCCCAGGAAAAAACTCTGCCGCCCAGGCCCACCTCAGCCCCCCAAAAAGGATGCTCCCCAGGGATGTGGCCTGGGAATCTGCACTTTGCATGTCCTTGCTTTACACAAATAGATGTTGCTTCTGAAAATTCACCTCTCTCATTTTTGAAATCTCTTTATCCTCAGAACCCCAGAGTCACTTTCTAAAGAAATACTGTGATAAACTCTTTTGAGATGAGAACAATCTCCCTCATCTGTTTTGTAGCCCAGGTTTTTGTGTTGGTGTATTTCACAGGGGGCCCTCCCGTAGGGCTGATGAAAGGGTGGGAAGGAGGAGGAGGGAGCTGGGGTCCTGGGGCGCACCAGGGGAGGCGAAGCAGCCTGTGGTGAATCTAGGGGCAGGGGCAGACCCAGGGCTGCAGGAAGAGGCTGGGGAGTGGGGTGCACACGGCTCTGGGGTTCAGGGGTTGTCCTGGCTCTGCCCCCTCTCCCTGTGTGATCCTGGTCAAGGCACTTGGCTTCCGCCTCGGCATCCTCACCACCAAGATATGAACAGGAGAGGTGCCCCATGGTGACGGGGCAGGGATGGAGGCAGCTCTCCGTAGCTGGACAGGCCTTGGCCACAGGGCGGGGCCTCCTAACCCCGCTGGGCTGTGGAGGGGGCTTCGGGGAAGCAGAATTCTCCCCAACGCTGCCTGCCTCTCCCTTGCCCCCAGCTCTCCCCAGGCTCCGAGGAGGACGAGGCCCATGAGGGCTGTAGCCGAGAGAACCTGGGCCGGATCCAGTTCAGCGTCGGCTACAACTTCCAGGAGTCCACACTCACCGTGAAAATCATGAAGGCTCAGGAGCTGCCGGCCAAGGACTTCAGCGGCACCAGCGACCCCTTCGTCAAGATCTACCTGCTGCCAGACAAGAAGCACAAGTTGGAGACCAAGGTGAAGCGGAAGAACCTGAATCCCCACTGGAACGAGACCTTCCTCTTCGAAGGTGAGGCCGTGCCGCCCCCGCCTCCCGAGTCCCCCTTCCCCTTGGCTGTCCTGCGCACCACCCAGCTAAACACACACACACACACACACACACACACACAGATGACCGCATGCACAAACACACTTGTACAGATACACACACACAAGCCCAAGAACTTGGCCCAGTCACCCTGGTGCGTTTCATGTCTGGCTGGGATGAGGTTACAGGGCTGAGTGGAGCCAGCATCACAGCCAGAGGGCAAGGAGGAAAGCCGGGCCACTGCCCGGGCACAGGGCCCATCCTCAGCATGCAGGAAGGAGGGGTGGCAACCACAGGGTCCAGAGGATTAACACCTGCAGTGACCGTAGTGTAGGGGGTAAGAGCCCAGGCTGTGGCCCAGGCTGCCTGAGTTCAAATCTCAGCTCCGCTGCTTCCTAGCTGTGTGATCAGGGGCAATTCCTGAACCTGTGCCCTGGTTTCCCCATCTGTAAAATTAAGATAATAGTGAGGGTTAAACAAATCAGCGAACTGTAGAAGCACTCACAACACCCAGAAAACACTTTGAATCTGTTTGTTAAACACCCTTTGGCAGGGTGACAGTGAGCTCACCCACTAAATAAGTCCTTAAGGGTGAGCCAGTGGGTGCTCATTTGTTTCTCCCCTCCTCAGTTCTGCATGGGGTCCTCAGTTCTGCATGGGGGCCAGTTTAGAGATGGCATAACCAGTGAGAGGCTCAGCTGTCTGCTGGTGTGGGTAGCCAGCTGGTCGGGTGAAGTTTAAGGGCAGAGCCTCAATCCACTGTTCCTTTCTGCAAACATTTACCCAGCATTAACTATGGGCTGGGCACTGTCCTGGGTACTGAGGGTACAGAAGAGAATGAGGCACCATTATGACCCTTAAGGCATTCCTTGGAAAACACAGATGTGTACATAGGTAAACCATGTATTGCATGGCAGATGCACAAGAGCCCAATATAAACTCCTGTTGGTGACACTGAAAACCATTTCCCAGAAGAAGGATCATTCATGATGGGTTTTGATGGATGAATAGGAGTTTGCCAGATAGGAGACTGGTGTTGAAGAGAGCTGACTCAGGTTCGAGGACTTCTTGGAGCCTCAACCTTTCCAGAACACCTGTCCTCATGCATTTCACCTAAACAGATGCCAAAGATCACCTAGGGAATTCCCTGGAAGTCCAGTGGTTAGGACTCCATACTTTCACTGGCAAAGACCTGGGTTCAATTCCTGGTTAGGGAACTAAGATCCTGTAAATCGCACGGTGAGGTGAAAACAAAGTCACTTGAACAGGTGTCTGGGGTATTCCAAAGTGAGCAAGACATAGCCCATAGCCCCCCCGATATGGGGCCCTCTCAAGAATTCAGAAGCTGGGGCTTGAGGGACAAACAATTTCCTTTTCGAGTGCACCTGCCCCTATCAGAGGCAACTCCATACCGCTGACATCTTTGGTAAAAGGCACCAGAAACCTGCAGAACTCTTCCTCTCCCTTCATCTTCTCCACCAGCTGAGCTAGGATCTTAAGTATTCACTCTCTTTCCCACTCACACCTTGGTTCAGGATCACATCACCTGAGGCCTCCAGGCTGGCCCACACCCCCTGCTCTCCCAGGTCAGCTCTTCCTCCTACTAAGCCTCCCAAAGCCCAGTGAGTGACTGAGGCTTCAGACCTTCCTCTGGCTCCCCAGTATCTTCCATCCTGTCCCAGCGCCTTCCCTTGGCTCTCCGCTCTGGCCTGAGGTCCAGCTGTTCCATCAAGCCCTTTCACAGGCATTTGTTCAATGATTGATTCACTTAACAAATATTTAATCTAGTGCCTACTACGTGCCAGAAATGGTGTTAGACACTGGGATCCGGTGGTGGCTGAGGACAGAGATGCCTTCCTGGAAATTCTAGCCTACTGGGAAAGCCAGACTGAAGGAAACATAAATCTCTAGTGCAGCCTGTGATAAGTGCTGTGAAAGGAACGGGCTAGTGTATAAAACAGGGGATCTGAGCCCCTCTGGGACGTCGGGAAAGAAAGCTGAGACCTGATGGAAGAGGATAAGCTGAGACATGGTGTGGTGGGGCCAAGGCAAGAGAAGCCAGGGTGGCTGGAGCCCAGTCATTGAGTGAAGAGCGGTCAAAGGTGAGCAGGGAGAGGACAGCGGGCCAAATTATAGAAGGACTTGAAGCCGAGGCAGGGCACCCGGCTTTTATCCTAAGTGCACTGGGAGCCATTGAAAGGCTTTAAGCCGGAGAGTATCATGATGTGACTTCTATTTTTAAAAGCTCACTTTGGCTGCTGTGTTGAGAATGGGCTCTAGGAGAAAGCTCACGAGCAGGGAGGGCTGTTTGGAGACTCTTGTGACTGTCTGGGCAAGAGGTGCCAGTGGCTTGGATGGCGAGGTGGCAATGGAGTTCGGGGATGGCTGCTGGTCTGTTGAGGAAGGACGGACGGACAGGCTGATGCATTCGCTGGAGGCTAGAGCGACAATGGGGAGTCCTAAGACAGGAGTCTAGTGCTGTTTCTCCACCTTTGCCATTTCCCTCTGTCCTATGTCCTCCTGGGCCTTGCTTTCTAGCAGCTGTGACCATCTCAGGCAAGGCCACATGCCTAGACTTGTCTCAGGATGATTGGCAGTGGCAGGGCTGCCCAGAGGGCAAGTGGGGGGGCCACTGCCCAGCCACCAGGATGGACTCGTGATAAATGAGTGAATGAATGGTCTGCTCTTGATTAGCTGTGGGACTTTGGGCTGATAATTTAAGCCATCTGGGCCTCAGTCTCCTCATCTGTAAAATGGACATGATGCCATCCACATCACAGAACTGGCAAGGGAACAAATGAGACGGTCCTTGCTGACACTTCAGGGAGATCTGAGTGCACATGTTCCTGCCCAGGAGCGCTGCCCCGCCCAGGCTCCGTGTGACCGCTCTGTCCTGCTCTTCACCTGCACTGTCTGTCCCCCAGGTTTCCCCTACGAGAAAGTGGTGCAGAGGGTCCTCTACCTCCAGGTCCTGGATTATGACCGCTTCAGCCGCAATGACCCCATCGGGGAGGTGTCCATCCCCCTCAACAAGGTGGACCTGACCCAGATGCAGACCTTCTGGAAGGATCTGAAGCCATGCAGCGATGGGAGTGTAAGGCCCTACCTGCAGGTTGCCAGCGGGCAGCTAACAGACCAGGTCCTGGTTGTTGTTCAGTCGCTAAGTCGTGTCTGACTCTTTGTAACCCCATGGCCTGCAGCCTGCCAGTCTTCCCTGTCCTTCACTTATCTCTCAGAGTTTGCTCAAACTCATCTCCATTGAGTCTGTGACGCTTTGCAACCCCATGGCCTGTAGCCCACCAGGCTGTTCATGGAATTCCCCAGCCAAGAATACTGGAGTGGGTTGCCATTCCCTTCTCCAGGGGATCTTCCCCACCCAGGGGTTGAACCTACACCTCCTGCATTGCAGGAGGATTCTTCACCATCTGAGCCACCAGGGAAGTCCAGATGGGGTCCTAGTCCCTCCCCAATGGCAGGGAATCAGGAGAGTTGTGGGCGGGATGGGTAGGCAGGGCCAGGCAGACCCGAGTTCCCACCCGCCGGCTGGAGGCCACTGGCAATGCTCAGCACCTGGGGAGGCTGGGTGGTGATAGAGAGTCTGGGGAGCAGGGCCCAGACCTGCCAGATGAAGGGAAGCCAGCTGTGCAGCTGTGGCAGACAGAGGGGGTGGGTAAGTACCCAGGTGCCAGGGGAGGGGTCCCCTGGTCCCCACAGCCCTCTTATTCTCCCTCTCAGGGGAGCCGAGGCGAGCTGCTCCTCTCTCTCTGCTACAACCCCTCTGCCAACTCCATCATCGTGAACATCATCAAAGCCCGGAACCTCAAAGCCATGGACATCGGGGGCACGTCAGGTGCTGGCACCTCTCACGGCCGGGGGCGGGTGGGCCAGGGAGCTTCTGGGGCACAGGAGTCATGCTGGGTGTGAACAGCAGGGTCCTGGCTGTGGGCTTCACCCCCAGCCCCCAGGCCCCACCTCCAGTCCCCACGCCTTTACCCTACAGCCCTGGTGGCTGCCTTTGGAGTACCCTCAGGGTCAGCATCATCTTGAACTCTGCCCTGCTCAGGATCAGGAAGAAAGTGAACATGATGGTGGGGGCCTTGGGTTCTAGCCCCAGCTCTGACACGACTTACCTGTGACCTTGAGTAAGATCTGAGCCCCTCAGTCTTCCCATTTGTGTTCCCAGAAGAGCACTAGGCAATGGGTACAGTCCCTGGCAGCTCCTGCATCTGCTGATGCCCCAGGTCCCCCCACCCTCCTTCTTCCTTGGGCTTTCCTCACCCCGCTGGGCTTTCCTGCCCCAGCTTCCCCTCTCTGCAGCTCTGATCCTTCCCCCTGGTGTCCCCCAGACCCCTACGTGAAGGTGTGGCTGATGTACAAGGACAAGCGGGTGGAGAAGAAGAAGACAGTGACGATGAAGAGGAACCTTAACCCCATCTTCAATGAGTCCTTTGCCTTCGACATCCCTACGGAGAAGCTGAGGGAGACGACCATCATTATCACTGTCATGGACAAGGACAAGCTCAGCCGTAACGACGTCATTGGCAAGGTAGGTGGGGTGGGGGTGGGGCACCGGGCAAGGATGTGTCCTTAAAAGGAGCTGCTGGGGTAGTGAGTGAGCACAGGGCTGGACAGCAGGAGGGAGAGGGGGTCAGTCTCTCTGTTTCATCTGAAAAGGAGAGGATTGGTCGAGCCTTGCCCCACTGTCCTCCCATGGGTCCATCAGTTCAGGACAGACCACTGGAAGAGCAGGGAAAGAAGGAAATGATAGGGGAAAGTGTCCTGGGTTCCCCAAAGAGGGTTTTCTGGGCAGGACCCTCTGACAAGGTAAATCTGTCGCCCTGGGTTCTGCCTGCAGAGGGTAAGCGGCCTGGGGCTTGGGCTGAGAGCAGTAGTCAGGTTCCAAAGACTCTGCTCTTCAACAGCTGTAGGACCTTGCCTCTCTGAACCTCAGTGTTCTCATCTGCAAAATGGAGCTATAATACAACCCTACAGCACTTTGCAGGGTGTTGTAAGAACTGCCTGAGGCGTGTAAACATTCTCCTTGCAGAAACTGACCTCTCTTCATCATATATTAACTGAAAGGCCATGCCTGGCCTTGAGTTTTTCCAGGATGCAATTCTGTACCCATAAAGCCATCTCTTTTCTACTTTGAAATGTCTGTTCCTTTGTTTGGCTATGGCTTAGTGTGGAGAATGTGGGCTTGAGAATCACCCTGCCTGGATCCAGGGCCCAGTGCTGCCTCTTAACAGTCATAACGTTTATGAGCCTCATTCTTCCTCTTGAAATGAGAGTAAGACAAACCTAGCCTCACAGGGTGCTGGGAGGATTAAATAACACAGGCAAGATGCTTAACACAGTGCATGGAACATGTATGTTAGCCACTCTCGTAATGAAGGTTATTACTGAGAAGTTCCTAGTAAGTGCACAGGCGTCCAATCGGGAATGGAGGTTTGACCAGGAACAGTGCAGGAAGTCAGTTGATCAGGGAGGTACAGGGGAAGGGAAGATGCCAGGAGCAAGTGAGGGGAGAGCATGCGTCACCCAGGGGATAGCCTGGTATGAGGGAAATGGGAAGTGACCTGGGCACCCACAGGGAAGAGGGCCGAGGTGGAGGCACCCCTCAGACAGACGGGGACGCAGAACCTAGCTATTGGGGGTGGGAGGGAAGCAGCTGGCCCCAAAAAGGACAGCTGGCCCTGCCGGCCATCCAGCAAGGCCCAGGGAGTATGTATGACTTGCTGACCTGTGGTCATAGGTAGGACAGGTCCCCAGGACAGCATCATCCACATCCCATGGGACCATGAGTGCTGAGCCCTTCCTTGGCCAGCTTAGTCTTTTCTCAAGCTTAGTCTTTTAGAGTTGGGTAAGTCCTACCTTCTGCTGGCTGAACCGAGGTGAAGGTGGATTTGTTCTCCTTTTGGCCCAAGAAGCTTAGGGAGCCCTATGCTCTGAGCTAACCACCAGTCACAAGGCTGAGGTTAGCCAGGGGATCATGTACACAGCCTCCCTCCACCCCCTGGGGCTATGAAGCTTCTCACATGGAAGCAGATAGGATTAGGTTCATACTATAAAGTCCACGGGGTCTCCAAGACTCAGATAAGACTGAGCGACTGAACAACAAATGCAGCCCCAAAGACCCAGACTTAAATCCTCTGTACCACGCATAAATCCTGTGACTATAGGTCAGTCTCTTAACTCTCTGTACCTTAGTTTCTCCATCTGTAAAATGGAGATAGTAACATACCTGCCTCATGGGTAAGGATTTGATGATCTATGTATGCAAAGTCCCTAGCTCCGTGCCTGATAGGTAGTAAGTGTGCCTATGAAGTGTGAGAGTGTTTGTCAGTAAGGAGAGATAGACAGTGCCCAGCAGGTAGGGGAGGGAAGAGCGTAGGAGAATCCTGCCTCCATCCCCATCCATCTCCCACCAGCCAACTGGCTGGGTGTTTAATTCGAAAGGGCCAGGCATGCCCAGGCTCCTGAGGGAAAGCAGAACAAGGAAGATAGGTCAGGCCTGGGGGTGGGGGGGGGGATAGGGGGAGCTTCTGTAGGGCAGGTTGTCACTGCAGGCAGAGACCCCACTGGTCCCCACGATCACAAGCTAGGGTGCGACCGTGGACACGGAGTGTCACCACCAGTGGGGGAAGGGACAGTGACTCAGAGGGTGCCACTAACGCCTCCTCTTCCCTCTCTCCCTAGATCTACCTGTCCTGGAAGAGTGGGCCCGGGGAGGTGAAGCACTGGAAGGACATGATTGCCCGGCCCCGGCAGCCTGTGGCCCAGTGGCACCAGCTGAAGGCCTGAATGGGGCCAAGGGAGCCCCAGGGGGCCGAGGGCCGGGTCCCCATCACACCCTCACCACTTTATGCACAAGGCCCGGCCTGGCCCCCCGGCCACGGGTGAGGGAAGGATCCCGAGGGCTCCGCCAGGGAGAGGTCCCAGGAACCAGTCGGGCCCTGCTTCTAGGGAGCACCAGCCCCATTCCCCACTGGTCCAGCTCTGGGGGAGGGGCTCTGGGAGCCATTTGCCTGCTTTGCCCCTTTCCTTCCTGACTTGCTGATACTCAAGAAGCGGGGAGGTGAGCTTGAGAGCCAGAGGGCAGATCCCTCCAGAGGCCCGCCAGGTGGGCACGGTCCCCCGTTTTCTTTAAGGCAGCGCCTAGGAGTGGAGGAAGGCCACCCCCTCCCCCACCCCCAACGTGGGCCCAGGAGGCGTTTGGCCCAGCCTGTCCTGACCAAGAGAGAGGGAGGGAGGCCTGTTCCAGGACAGTTTCAGGAGCCGGCTGGGCCCTGAGTGCTGAGGATAGTATATAGCCTGCTCCGGGGGTCCTGGAGCCGCAGCCCTGTGTATTGTATTGTGTCCACCGTGCGTGTGTAACGTGTGTGTGCGTGCACGTGTGGGGGTGGCAACATGCACTCCCTGTGTCCCTGGGGCCCATGTGCTGAAGATGAGGCTAAAAGGATGGGGTGGGCTGGAGGCTTGAGAAGTGGAGGCACAGAGCTAGGGGGTGGGAGAGGAGAGGCAGGTGAGGGGGTGGGGTGAGGCAGGGATGGAGGGAGAGGGGTGGGGAAGAGGGGCAGAGAGGAGCTGGGCTAAGACCTGGGCTCTGTCCTTCCTCTCCCAGCTCCCCAAGCTCTCCAGCGGCTCCCTCCCCAGCAATGTCACCTCTTGAGCATCGGTTCTTGCCTTTCAGGCACCACTGTGCATATCACATTCCACCTCTGCTCCTTTCTGTCTCAGGGGTCCCAAGCCCCCACTAGCTCTCTTCCCTAACATCCTCTTCCAAAGACGCCCTCCCCGTTCCCAGGGGTCACATCCCAGCCACACTGGCAGCACTCACCAGGCCTTCCAGCTTCCTTCCCCTTCCTCCTCTCTGCTGACTTCCCTGCCACACACATTCTCCCTCTCCTCCATCCCACCCCACGCCCCCACCTCCGCTCGGAGACCTCCTCTTTCATTCCATCGTGGTCTCTGTCCTTGCATCACTTGAGCAGCTCACCTTTCCCACCGCCCCTGGTCCCCTGGTTCAGGCGGAGGAAGCAGAGAGCATTCCCGGATCCTGTGAGTTTTGAGGTTGCCCTCCTCCCCCACAAAGAAGCTGTGGTTTCCCTGCCTCCGCGGCTGCAGAAACTAGAACTAGCAGCTCCACGGAGAGGGAAGATTTCAAGATGATCCCTGCTTAAGCCCCCTCATCCCCACGTGGGTCCCGGTGTTGATACAAGACAGCTGGCGACCGCCTTCGAATCCCAGGGTCCGCGCGCTTGCGCCTGGCATTCCCGGCAGATGTCGCCAGGTGGCGCCAGCACACCACAGTCTGTGGACGAGGCCTGGGACCACAGCTCTAACCCCAAATGGGTCTGACGCCCCAGGGAAGGAGACTCTGAAAAAGGTTCCCCTCTTTGCACGGCAAAAGCATGGGCAGTTGGGAACCATGTTCCTTAAGTAGACTTCCCTTTGAGCTGAGCGTTCTGCTCACATTTTTGCCCATATCAAAAGTTTCTTACATAGACTCTCATGCCTTCGCCCCTACCCCGACCCTAAGGATCTGGAGGAATATCATACAAAGGAAGTGAATCATTTTGTAGAGTGAAGAGTGCTAACGTAAAGCAAGTAGTCACCCACCTTCCTTGTAAATCCCAATTTTTCTATATTGTAGCTTTGCTTAAAATGGGGGTCTGCCCTCATGGCAAGGCCCTTATCGGCCCGGGGAACTAACCCCCAGCGGGGAGGGCAGCGGCTCCGGAGACAGTGGAAGTGAAGAAAGGTTGCTGTTTGAAGCTCTGAGAAGCGGAGGGGCTCTGCCAGCCTCCAACCTGCCCTCAAATCCTGTGCCCCTCCACCCCGAGGCCGGTAGGAGAGCAAGCCCCGCCCCAGGTCCTCTTGCCTGCTACAGAGCTCTTGGGAATTGAACCTACTGGCGTTGAATGGGCGGGGCAACTGCGTCCCCGTTTCTCGAGCCCCGCCCACGAAGCTCTTAGCCAATCACATGCAGAGAGCCTCACCTGGCCCTGCCTATTCCAAACCTGACCACACCCAGGCGCAGCGATGAACCCCGCGTGGGGTTCTTCAACCCCCGACGTGCAGCCTGAGCTCTGGGACGCGGGGGAGGGGTGGCAAGCGGCGGGCCAAGGGCAAGGTGGGCTAGCAAGGGAAGAGGCGCGTGGTATGGGTGAGGGCGGAGGGAGGTCCAAGGCTTTAGGGAACAGAGAAAGGGGGAACTTGAGGGTGGAGGAAGGGCCCTGCCCTGTCGCCATCCCAGGACCTTGGACAGATCACCCACACTCCCGGGGCCTCAGTTTCCCCATCTGTAAAATGATGGTAATAATACTTCACCTACCTCATGGGGGAGGTTGTAAGGCCGCCGTCACCTGACCTGGGGGTGGAGGCAGGAGGATTCTGAAGGTGCTACCCGCGAGCAAAGTATTATTACCGCAGCCTGAAGGCAAGGCCCGCCTGCCCCTCCCCCCACAGAGCCTGGGGGATAGCTGAGGCCGGCCTGGGCCCACCTATCTCTTCTCCACTGTGTCCCTGCACCCTTCTTGAGCGTCATCCACCATCTTTGTGGGCACCCTAGAGTTAGTCGTTAACTTGTTCAGGTATCCTTTCTTGTGACCATCACCCCCACATAACTGCTGTATAAATTCCACCTGCCCCAGGACCCCGCACCTACCCACCGGCGCTAGACGCCAGGGAAGGGACAAGGAAAACAGCCACACAAAAAGCCAAGGGGAGTCCCCAGAGTCCCCAGTCCTGCTGGGGCCCCAGGGGTGGGGATTGGTGGTTTCTGTTTGTATTGTGTTTGAGTCCTTGAGCGCAAGTGTTTTATAAAAAAAAAAAAAAAAACAACTACGACAAAAACCCACTGTCACAAAAAAAAAAAATTGCAGCGAAGAGAAATGAAGAAAAACTGAAGAAAAAAAGAGGGGAAAAAAAAAAACCATACAAAATTTTTCCACCACATGCACCCTCTAAGCCAGCAAGATTTCCTCTTTGCAAAATCATATTTTTGTGGGGATGGGCCCTGCTTTTTGTGGCAAGGTCCGTTCTGATTAATAAAGGATCGTGAAAAAGTAGGGCCTTGGCTGTTTCCTCCGTGGCTCCTAGCCTTCCACTATCTTCCAGGGGAAGAGGAAATGGGGATGGGGATGGGGAGCCTGGGACCAAGTCTCCCTTCACCTGTCACCTTTGGGATTCAGCTTCACTTGAGGCCCTTCTAGCCTATCTTCAGGTTGAGAATATGAACCCACCAGCTACCCAGAAAGCCAGCTACCTATCCAGCCATACCCCCCTGGATCATGCCTAAGGCAAGGCTTATTGGGAGTGGAGTCTCCTTAGGGCTTACAGAGTGCCCCTCTAGTTCACCTGGCCCAACACGCCCTCCCCACAGTTCCCAGGGGACCCTCACCACCCTCCAAAGCAGGTAAGACAAACCAAAGGGAGGCCCTTCGCCTTTCCCACCACCAGTGTGAACTCTGACAGGGCCACTGTGGTTTCAGGCCAATGTGTCCTTTCTGTGTTCCCTGTGGAGTTCTGAGCTGTTGGCTGGACCTGAGCCTTCTCTCCAACCTTTTCTGGCTTCATCCTTTAGAATTAGAAGTCTCAACTTGAAAGTGTCCAAGGCCAGTCCCGGCCTGAGGACCTAGGAAGCTGGGCCCCAGTAGACACAGAGGCCCCAGGGCAAGCTGTTTCCTTCTGCAGTCCCCTCCATCCACAGACGAGCAATAACCATCCTTGCCCTTTCTCCTTCCCTCCCGCACACAGCCCAGGGGAAACCGAGGCTTGGCAGCTCTCCCGGTGCTTTCAGAAGGGAAGCGCTACACCTGTTACGGGCGCACAGGAAAGGAGAGCCTTCCACTGTCGTGTGTCCACCTGCTGGCCCCTGTCCACTCCTATTAGAGGGGCCACCTTGCCTCTTGCTCCCCTGCACCTGGGGCTGACCGGCTTCTCCTCACTCTGCACTAAGTACTCCCACCTGAAGCTGCCCGCCCTCTCCCCTTCTGCCCCATACTGACAATATGGTTTAAATGTCTCTGGTTCAGAGGTTGGAGGGAGCCCTAGGGTCAGGTAAGTAAGCCTCATAAGCAGTTCTTGCCAGGACTTCTGCTCGATCTGGAAAATCTAGGCTAAAAAGCAGGACAGCTCGGCCCGGCAGAGGTGACGCCCCTTGCTGTGGGCTCCAAGCCTCCCTTCCTCCTGCACTTCTTTCTCCTGCCTTCACTTCGTGGGGCTTCTCTTCATCCCTGCCTGCAGAGACTCCCCCGTCCTTCCCTGTGCCTGGGACCACTGCCCTCTAGTCTCTTTCTCTTGCCAGTCCCTCTTGGATGCCGCTGCTTTCTGGAAGGCTATCTCAGGCCGCGTCCTGCTCGCCTCTCCTTCCCCAACAAAGAACCAGAAGGACGCGGCTTGAACGCTCTGTATGCCCTAGCCGTGGCTCCCCTGACCTGTCTCCCCTGAAGACGCCCCTGCTCCCTGTGTCTGTGTCCTGTGTGTACACATTGTGCCACCTTTAGCCTGTGAGCCCCACCCCCGGGCAGGGACCCCTGTCTGAATACATGTTCTGCGTGGCACACTCGGGTGTGCTAATAAATGTCCATTCTGAGAACAAGAGTGCCCAGGTGTCTTAAGGAAGCTTTGGGTCAATGGCTAAGCAAGCCCATGTGATGGCACTGGAAGCAAGGGCGGTGCTTCTGGGCAGGGGCCCCAGTTTCTGAGCGCCCTGTTCTCCTGCTTTCTGAAGAGGGAAGAGGGGGATGGTGGTAATGAATCCAGGAAGGCATCCAGTCTCTGCTGCTCTGCCAGCTGGGAGGGCTGGCTGTTGGGAGGCTCCAGAAGAGAGGCTATGATTTCCACTGACTCCACACCCAGACCTGACCACCAGCCAACAGGCAGGTAGCATCTCCCGTGTCCGATTGAGCACTGGGTTAGCAGACCTAACATCCACTTATGGGCAAGTCATTTACCTCCCCGGGCCTGTTTTTGCCCTGATGCTGCCTGTGCTCTCATCTCATTACCATCCCCACAGCCTCCCTGCATCCCTGGCACAAACACTAAACTCTTCCAGGGCTTCCCTGCCCTGTTCCCCTACAACCCACCCATCCCTGACTGTCCCCTCAACAACGTGGGAAATCACTGACCTGGCCATTGTTACAAGTGCCCCTATAAAAATCATCTCCCTTTCTCCCTGCTCCTCCAAGGCCAAGTGGTAAGTCACGGGCAGCTGGGGGCTAGGGAGCAGGTGGGCCAGTGGGGAGGGACCACCGGCCTGATAAAGCCTCAACAAGGGGAGCGTGGCACCTGAGGGTCTCTGGGAGGGACACAGCCAAACCCCAGCCTCCTTTTCTTCCTTGAGAAGAAGACAGCCTCTTGTCTTCCCCATTCTACAAGCACTTTGTGCATTTGGAGGCCTTCACTCTACCAAGCTGATTCCTTCAGATCCATCCTTGACCTCCTCCTGATCCACAGGCCCAGCCCAGTGGCCAGTGAGCTGCTGGGCCAAGCCTGACCTTTGGGCCTTATATGACATTATCCTTGTTGCCATGGTGATGGTGGCCTGGCAGCATCTTCTCATGGGACATGGGCCTCCAGGCTTGAGGTTTTACAATTTTCTCTTTAAAAAAAAAAAAAAATTTAACTCTTTTTATCCCCCCCTTAACAATGAAGAGAGAAAGTAATCACTGAGCTTAAAAAAAAAAAAAAAGCGACTAAGAGGAAGAAACAGAGAGAGGAAAATGGAGCCAGGGAGATGGAAGGAGGGAAGAATAGTCACAGATGGGGAGGAACAGGGTCAGTACCAGTGAAAGAATAGTGAAAGGTCAGCCCAGCCTGAGATTCAAAAATATATTAAGAGTCAGGAATCTGAGAACGAAGCTGGAGAAGACTGGGGAAGGGAAGCTGGGGATGGGGGGCAGTGGCTGGGTGGCAGAAAGATACAGCCAGACGGAAGAGCAGTCTTGAGCAGACAAAGCCATTTGTGACTGAAGACAAGCTCTCCTGCCCTAGACAGGACACAACAGTTGGCTGGGGCCACTGTGACGCAGAGCTGGGGCACATGGCAGTGCCAGGGGCAGCCCAGAGTCCCCACAGCAACAGGACCCAGTGCTCCCAGGGCTTATAAATAAACAGGCATGTGGGAAACGCACATTCTTTCTCCAAGAAATATAATTTATGTTTACAGCCAGTTTTTTTTTTTTTCTTCCTAAAGAAAACACCACCATGTGGGGCCCCCGCCCCAGACAGTGTCCCTGAGTGACCCTGGCCCTGGGCCTTCCTCCCATTATTGCTTGGATGGGAAAGATCTGACCCTGGGAACTACAGAGCAAAGCCTCATTCCTCACCCCCTGGAGGCTGTCCTGGTGACGGAGAGGAGGCACATGGGGCTCGTCCCCTGCCCCACGCCGTGCCAGCCACCCTGACGCTGCCCATTTAAGGGAATGGAGAGTCCAGGCGGAGGCTGCGCAGGAGCAGCCGTCCGGAGCTGAGAGCCTCTCTCTTGGCGCAGGAGGCCCTGGAGGCACAGTGGCTTCTTTTCAGACCTGACAGCTGGAAGGCTCAGGCCGTGGGGAAGGGAGGGCCTGTTCTCTTTGCAGCAAGATTCCGCACACAAGCTGGGAGAAGAGAACAGAATAAAAGGCAGGGCAGAGACCTTGCCTTCTGGGTGACCCCCTCATCCCCACCCCTTCCCCACACAAAATTTAGGAGGCCTGGATAGGGAGGTATGTACCATGAGCCCCGGTGGAGGGGCAAGGGCAGCTGTGGTGTTTGGTCCCCAATCCCCAGCTCCCACACCTGTCTGTCCAGGGCACAGGCTCCAGCTCCAAGCCCCCCGCCCCTGGGCCAGGCCTTCTTCTGTTCACACTTCCTCCTCAAGCAGGCATGTGGTCCACCCAGAGGTAGTGGCTTCTGGGCCAGAAAGGGTGGACCTAGAAGATCCAAATTCTGGTCGGAGGTGGGGGCCTTGGGCATCCAGGCTCAGCTGAGGAGATGATTTCGTGGTCAGTGGTGACCCTGGTTCCAGAAGAAGCTGGTGCTTTGATTGCGCTGTCAGTGACTTTATCAGGGGCCGTTCGAGCTATAGGCGGAGACAGCTGGGACTTCTTAGCCTGAAGACTGCCCAGGGACCAGCCGGGAGGCAGTCTTCTCATTACCCTGGAATGTCTGAAGATGGCCCTCAGGCCTGCCTGTCCCTGGCAGTGTGCCCAAACTGACCCCTCCTCTGCCCCCAAGTAGGGACCCACCGTTCCCACGAACCTTCCCGGAGCCCCTCCTCCCAGACTGGCCGAAGCCCATCGTCTAGATCACAGGCTCAGGTTCCCAGTGCTGGAGCAGCTTCCAGGGCGCGGAGGCTGTCCCCGGGGGCCCCCAGAGCCCGGGAGCTACCGCCCCCTATGAGCAGGTCTTCTTCCTCTTCATCCTCAAAGGCCCGCGCTGGGCGCCTGGGTAGCGGCCGGGGCGTGGGCTCGTCGCGCTCGGCCATGCGCTCGACGGCGCCCTCGCCCACAAGGAAGACTGTGTCGGCCACGCGGGGGGGGCCAGTGACCGGGTTGTGGTCGTAGGAGAAGACGCGCAGGGCGCGCAGCGGGTGCAGGTCGGGGAAGCCGCCCAGGCGGTTGCGGTCTAGGTCGAGGATGTGCAGGCGGCCCATGCGCAGCAACGCGGGGGGAATTCCTCGAAGCGGTTACCGTAGAGCCAGAGGCCGCGCAGGCCCGTCATGCGCGGCAGCTCCGCGGGCAGCGCGCGCAACCGGTTGTCGCCCATCTGCAGCGACTGCAGCGCCACTAGGCGCAACAACGGCCGCGGGAAGCGCCGCAGGAAGTTGCCCTCGATCCAGAGGCAGCGCAAGCTCTGCAGCTGCGCGAAGTCGGCGGGCAGCGCCAGCAGCCGGTTGCTGCCCAGGTAGAGGCGCGTGAGGCGCGGAAGGCGACACAGGCCGTCGGGCAGGCGCTCGAGTTTGTTGAAGTCGAGCGCCAGGATGCGCAGCTCGCGCAGCTCCTCGATCTCCTCGGGCAGCTCGCGCAGCCCCGTGCCGCTCACGTACAGCTTCTGCAGGCGACTCAGCGCGCACACGGCGCTGGGGAGCCGCCGCAACCGCCTCCCGCTCAGCTCCAACTGCTGCTCGCCGTTGCGCAGTTGCTCCTCAGCGTCCGACGGCAGCTCGTCCGGCGTAGACTCAGCGATGCCCATGGTCACCAGCCCCGGGCGGGGCCACCGCCGCCGCCGCCCGGCATCGCCCCGCCCTGGCGGCCCCTGGGCCTCCTAGACGGGGCCGAGGCCGCTCTGGCTCCAGGACTCCCCGCCCCGGCCTGTCCCTGCTCCGGGAGGGAGGCCGTGCGGGGCGGGGAGGAGGCGCCCCCCGAGGCCCGCGCCGCGGCGCACCGCGCTCGGCCGCCCGCCCTCCGGCCTCCGCCGTTCCCTCCGCTGGAGGCCGACTGGTTCGAGTTAGCGCGGATTCTCAGCTTGGAGACCCGTCGCCCTGGCAACCCCCGACGCGCGCGCGGCTGCCAATGAAGCGGAAGGAGGGCGGGGCGGGGCCAAGGTGCCACAGAGTTGGGTCCTGGAGCCCCCGCTCGCGGCCCGCTTTCCCACCGGTCGGGCACCGGAGACAGCTCTAACCCAGGGAACCCAAGAACCGCGCCCCGCAAGCCTGGCTCCGTGCCAACACAAACCCGACGACTGACGCTGCTGCGCTTCCAGCCACCGTGAGCCGTTTGGTGTGCGGTTTGTAGGCGCCCAGAGCCGCCAGTCCAAGAAAGAAACGAGGAGATGCCGGCGCGCGATCCAAGCCTCTGGACAAGTGGCTCTCCTAGAGGGACTGAGAGGCGAGGCCAACGCCCGCCGTTCGTGTCCAGCGGCGTGCGTCCAGTCTTCCCGCTAGGGTCACATTAGGGGAGCACTCAAAACAGTGCTCTTTCTGGACTTTTTCAGGGTGGGTCGAGGATCTGCGGGGACCCAAGCTTGGCTCCGTACCCTTCCCCGCCCGGTACACCCTCAGCGCGCCGCAGGTTCCCGGTTAGCGCACTCACCGCTTCTGCTGAGTTCCTCCAGCTGTGCTCAAGGTCGGTGGGTAACTGCGGTGGACAGAGGACTGGAGCACACGAGCACTTTTGAGCACCACAAACGGTGACCACACTCGTTCTGTAACGCTTGCTCTTGCACACGCTCTCACCAGCAGCCTTTTTGCCCCTGACTTCTCCCCTCCTACTCCAAGCCCTCCTGCTAGAGCTGCCAGCAGAAACACTCCCTCTGGTTTATTGCCAGCCTGTCATGTGCCCAGCACTGTACTAAAAGCATTGCGTTGAATCCTTGCCACAAACCTATGAGGTAGGTACCCTCGCTGCCCCGATTTTAAAAATGGAGAAACTGAGGCTCAGAGAGGTTTGACATGAGCTGGGTGACTTGCTTGGGGCTTCCCTGGTGGCTCAGCTGTAAAGAATTCACCTGCAATGCAGGAGATGCAGGAGACACAGGTTCAATCCCTGGGTCAGGAAGATCCCCTAGAGAAGGGCATGGCAACCCACTCCAGTATTCTTGCCTGGGAAATCCTATGGACAGAGGAGCCTGGTGGGCTACAGTCCATAGTGTTGCACAGAGTCAGACACAAATGAAGTGACTTAGCATGCACACAAGGACGGGTGACTTGTCCAAGGTCACCCTCATTAGGGGAGCACTCAAAACAGTGCTCTTTCTGGACTTTTTCAGGGTGGGTCGAGGATCTGCGGGGACCCAAGCTTGGCTCCGTACCCTTCCCCGCCCGGTACACCCTCAGCGCGCCGCAGGTTCCCGGTTAGCGCACTCACCGCTTCTGCTGAGTTCCTCCAGCTGTGCTCAAGGTCGGTGGGTAACTGCGGTGGACAGAGGACTGGAGCACACGAGCACTTTTGAGCACCACAAACGGTGACCACACTCGTTCTGTAACGCTTGCTCTTGCACACGCTCTCACCAGCAGCCTTTTTGCCCCTGACTTCTCCCCTCCTACTCCAAGCCCTCCTGCTAGAGCTGCCAGCAGAAACACTCCCTCTGGTTTATTGCCAGCCTGTCATGTGCCCAGCACTGTACTAAAAGCATTGCGTTGAATCCTTGCCACAAACCTATGAGGTAGGTACCCTCGCTGCCCCGATTTTAAAAATGGAGAAACTGAGGCTCAGAGAGGTTTGACATGAGCTGGGTGACTTGCTTGGGGCTTCCCTGGTGGCTCAGCTGTAAAGAATTCACCTGCAATGCAGGAGATGCAGGAGACACAGGTTCAATCCCTGGGTCAGGAAGATCCCCTAGAGAAGGGCATGGCAACCCACTCCAGTATTCTTGCCTGGGAAATCCTATGGACAGAGGAGCCTGGTGGGCTACAGTCCATAGTGTTGCACAGAGTCAGACACAAATGAAGTGACTTAGCATGCACACAAGGACGGGTGACTTGTCCAAGGTCACCCTGCTGGCTAGTGGCTGGGATTTGAAACCAGGCAGGAGATTTTCCTGGATTTCCAGTGGTTAAGGCGGACACTTCCGTTGCAGGAGGCACAGGTTCCATTCTGGTTGGGGAACTAAGACCCCACATGCCTCACTGCTTGGCCAAAAATAATAATAAAAATAAAACCAGGCAGACTGCCTCTCCAACTTGTGTTCTTAACCATGTGTGTGTGTGCTCAGTCGTGTCCAACTCTCTGCAACCCTATGGACTGTAGCCCGCCAGGCTCCTCTGTCCAGGGGACTTCCCAGGCAAGAATACTGGAGTGGGTTGTCAATTCCTTCTCCAGGGGATCTTCCCAACCCAAGGGTCGAAACTACGTCTCTTACATCTCCTTCATGGGCAGGCAGGTTCTTTACCACCAGCGCCATTTGGGAAGCTCCTCTTTTGTACTTATGGGATTAAGAATGCCTTCGTCATCAGAATTCGAGGCTCTGCCGTGAGAAAATTCATGGCCAGAAGTAGAGTCATTTCCATTTATTGGAGTAGTCTTAACCATGTACACTCCAGTAAATGGAAACGACTCCACTTCTGACCATGAATTTTCTCATGGCAAAGCCTCAAATTCTGATGGTTATTAATCCCATAAGAAAGATGAGGAAAGTGGCCCCAGAGGGATTAGGCAACTTGCTGAAGATCGCAGAGTGATGAGAGAATACAGTCAGGGAGTCAAGTCTGTAGGCTCCAAGCCTCCTGCATTCTGCCTTCCCATCTTGACTGGTGTGTTGATAATTGGCTGAGCGACTTCTCTGATGGTCCAGTTGGGTAAGACTCCACGCTCCCAATGCAGGGAGCATAGGTTCCATCCCTGGTCTGGGAACTAGATCCCACATGCTGCAACTACGAGTTTGCATCTGCAACTAAGACCTGGCACAGCCAAATAAATAAAACAATAAATTTTTAAAAAAGAGATAATTGGCTAATGGGACAGACCTCTAGACTGCATCTTGCCCTTTGACTCATCCCCATTTTTTTCCCCACTATAGGCAGGGCAGGAGGCCAGTCCAAGGGCAGACAGCAGTGGCCGATGCCAAAAGAAGATGAAAACCACAACCCCTGAAATGTAAGCTGGGCGGGGCAGGCACGCTTGTCTACTTCCCTGCTGGCACAAGGTCTGGTACATAGTGGTGGTTCAATGAAAACTGTCAACATTTTAAAAGATGAAGGCAAACTTTACATACCGTGAAATGCCTAGGCCATAAGTATATGGTTTGGTGAGTTCTGACAGAGGTAAACACCGTGTAATATTTCCATCAGAGTTCCCTCCCACCCACCTCTTCCAGACAATCCCCACCTCCCAGCGGCAATGGTGATCCTGACCTCTATTATCATGGATCAGGTTTGCCTGCTCTTGAATCTCATATAAATGGAATTATTCCGTGTGTACTTTTTTGTCCTGGCATCTTTTGCTCAGATGCTTGATAACTATGTTATCAAGGGATAAGGGAACAAAAGGGCAGAGCAATAGCAGTTGTAATCAGGCGAGGGATGTCACGGGGCGAACAGGTGATGAGGAACACAGAGGCAGGTACTGCTCTGAGCTGGGAGCTAGCCTCGGATCGCTGCCCTGGAATGAAGACTAACAAGATGTGAGCTGAGTAGAGGAACCAGAGGATAAGTGGGGCTCAGACACCATGTCTGGGATGGAGGAGGATTCTGAGCCCCAGGCAGTGGGATTTCAAGCTCCTTCTGGATCTCCCCTAAGCCCCAAACCAACTCTCTCCCTTCTACTCATTTGGGAAAACTTCTGGGAAGAACTGACACCTCAGAGACCAGAAAGCTAGGAAAACCCAGCCAGGCAGCTGGGACAAGAAAGAGCGCCTCCCCATCCCACCCCGCCTCCTAGAGCCACCCCCCACCTCCGCCAGCAGTTTCCCAAGGGAACATTTGCTGTGGAGGAGGGAGCCCAGCCAGCCCCCCTCACCACATGCTCAGGCCTGGCGCTGCAGCACCAAGCAGCCCTCTTGGGCTCTGCCAGCACGGGCAGGACCCCTGAGCCCCTGCCACCCCAGCCCGGGCCTTGGCAGAGCTTCCTGGGCTCAAGGGTACAGGGGACCAGCCCTCTTCTTTCTCGCTTGCTCTCAGTAGATGCTGTGCCTTCGCCTCCCACCAGGCCCTTCTCAGTGGGGAAAGGTAAAGTGCACTGTCGTTCCGGGCCCACGCAGGCTGGCAGCGGGGCAATCGTGTTGATGAATCACGCCAGCGCTGTGGGCGCCCAGCCCTTGTTGAGGCGTCACTAATGAATTAGCTTCAGCCCCAGCACGGGGCCTCTCAGCCTTTCCCCACTCCCTGGAAAGGCAGGAAACTGAAACCTGGGAGCCAGGAAGGGCTCTGACAGCTCCAGGAATTCACCCAGACCCGGCCAGCCCCTCTGCCCACACGTGCTGGAAAAATGTCCAAAGGCCAGGCCCCTCAGGCCCCCTGAAACAGCCTCTCCATTCCTAGTCAGGAGCTGGGACTGTCCCACCCGCCTCCAAATCCGTTTTTTTTTTTTTCTTTTTTAAAGAAATTTTTGAAATACAGAAAACGTACAAAGCTTTCTGTGATAAACACCCCTGTGCCCAGAATCCAGCGCTAACAGTTGCTCACATTGTGTCACACTTGCTTTATATCTAGTTTCTTTTAAATAAAAGGAAGAAAACAGCACATGTCATGTAGAAGTCCCCTTTGTTGCCCCTCCTGTGCCCCCACGAGCACCCCAGCCCCCTGCCTCACTGACCCTGCCACAACCCCTCTGGTTCCCACCCCCACCATCCCCTGTTCCAGGAACTCTGTGGCTGCTGGGACTTGAATAAGATCAAAGAACGCTGGCATCATCTGTTCTTAGAAAGCAAGGCTTTGAGCCTATTAGAGCCAACCATGAAATGCCAGCCCTGGGAGTGTGGTTGGTACATCAGAAGATCACAGGATCTGTTAAAAAGCCAGGGACCCTCACCCCAGAAAAGTGCATGGAGGCAGGAACTAAATGACACAATTCCCATGGTTCTAGTCCAACTCCCTCATTTGGACAAAAAGGAAGTGACAAGGTCCTTTGTACCATGGCCCACTCCCTTTACCTGTACCAGCCAGAACTTGAGTCCTCACCATCATTTAGGTATTCATTCAACAACCATGAAGCCCCTGCTCATATGCCCAGACACTGGGGATGGCTATGCATGTGACCCTCAGAGACAAAAAAAAAAACCTTGCCTTTGTGAAACTTGTATTCCTATGAGTGGAGATAATCAACAAGCTGTGTTTGAATATGTCGGGCAATGGCCAAGTTATAGAGGAGCTAAAATAAGAAGAGAGGACTGAGGACCCCACTTAAAGCAGAGTGGCCAGGGACTTCCCTGGTGGCCCAGTGGTTAGGAATTCACCTTCCAATGCAGGGGATGTGGGTTTGATCCCTGGTCAGAAAATTAAAATTTCATATACGTCGGGGCCAACTAATCCCAGACGCAGATACCAGAGAGAAGCCTGGACTCCCCAAAGAAGAGCCTGTGAACCTGCAATGGAAGACTCCTCAGGTTGCAAGGAAGACTCAGTGCAGCCATACATAAACACATAAATAAATACATCACATCAAAGTGAAAACCGAGATAAAAAGGAAAAACCAAGTGGCCAAGGAGGCCTCGTCGGCAGGATGGCATTTGAGCAAAGGCTGGAAGGAGGAGGGACAAACAAAGCAGACAGACGTCTGAGGAAAATAGGTTCCCAGCAGAGAGGCGGCAGTGCCAAGACCTCAGGGCAGGAGTGTGCCTGGGTGTTCTGGAGCCACGGAATGCCCACAGAGCAAGGGTGGGTGGGGCTCGGCAACAGACAGAGAGGAAGGGACAGGGCCGACCACGGAGGGCTCGTGGCCTGTGAAGGCTTTGGCGTTGACCCTGGGTGAGAGCTCCCTGGGGGCTTTGAGCAGAGAAGTGACATGATTTGACACACGTTTTAACAGGATCCCTTTGGCTGCAGCTGCAAGAAAGATGTGTGCCTGTGCGGCGTAGGGGGAGGAGGCGGGGGAGGGGTTTGTGCTGCTGGCTCCCCTCCCATCTGAGTTCTTGGCCACAAAAGTGATGATGGTTACCATTTACTGAGCACCTCTGGATTTTCTGATTTACCTTTCTCCACACCTTGGCCAGGCAGGTACTAAATCCCGCTGCCCTACAGATGAGGAAAACAGATTGAGAGAAGTTATGTAGCTTGATCAAGGTCACACAGCTGGTCAGGGGCAAAGGCAGGATTCCAACCCAGTCCATCTTACTGTGAGCCAGGCCTCCTCCCGCTGTATCTTATTGCCCCTCTTGGCTGTGGGAAATCAGAAGAACCACCCAGGATGCCCAAGTGCTTTCTCCCACCCTGCCAATAGCAGAAAAACTTCCAGGACTGTCCTACTTGGAGATCTTGATTCCAGGCCCTGGGGTTCAGTGTTTGCCCAACTGGGGGTGTCCTGGAACCCTCAGTCTAGTCTCAGTTCAGTTCAGTTGCTCAGTCGTGTCTTTGTGACCCCATGAACTGTGGCATGCCAGGCTTCCCTGTCCATCACCAACTCCCAGAGCCTGCTCAAACTCATGTCCATCCAGTTAGTGATGCTATCCACACATCTCATCCTCTGTTGTTCCTTTCTCTTCCTAGTGTGAGTCTAGGAACCCCAGAACAAGCTGGAGAGGGCCGAGCAAAGAGGCCTGTAGGGCTGTGATCTGGACTTAGGGTTTGCCTGTTAGCAAATTCCAGATAGTCTCTGGCCCCTCACTGGCCCAGAACCTTCCTCTAGACAAACAGACTCACAAGACTAGCCCAGCCTCAGCCTCTGAGCATCTGCTCCCCAGGCTCCCTGGAAACTGGAGCCTAGACATACCTTGGAGGATCATTTTTCCCTGAAACCAGAGCTCTGAGAGTGACCTGCCTGGTCTGTTGAAAGCTGAGAGTGTCATTTTCCATTCAGTAGCCACCCCACCTCCACAAACCCTCTTCATCTCTCCCAAGGACACAGGAGCTGGAGCAACACAGCCAAGAGAGGGAGGCTGACTCAATGGCCAGGGCCTTGCCTCCACACTGTGGATGGAAACCTGATCAAAGTAATGGTTCTAGTAGGCTCCACATTCCAAAATGACTTCTGAGCACTTCCTGACAGCAGCTGACTGCTGGCCACATGTTCATACCTTCCTAGACCTGTGGCCAAGGGTAGGTCCAATCTTTCGCTCCAAGACTATAAACTCAGGTCCCAACCATGACCACCAAGGACTAGCCTGTCTTGGTCCCCCTCCCTGTGGTGGGGGCTGTTGAGGGTCACCAACTTCTGTTTTTCCCCACTTGTTCCTGAGTTCTCAGGCTGATGGGGTGGGGCCCTGGGATGAGCCCTGAGCCAATGGATATAGGCAAAAGTCATGCCACCTCCCTACACAATCCTCCTCTCTTATTTTCTGCAGTGTCAATGGTGGAAAGAAATTGGAGCCCCGTCATCACTTGGGGATGCACTCTCTGATTCATGTTAGACTATGTAACAAATAAGGAATATATTTTTAATATGTTTAGCCATTTAGGCGTATAGGCTGTGACAATGCACATGGTCTAACACACTTCCTCTCAGTTTCTCAAATGTACCAGCTTCTTTCTACTCCAGGAGCTTTGCACATGCTGGTCCGTCTTCTTCCCATTCTCCTTGCCTCGCACTGCTTACCCTTAAAATTTCAGCTGAAACCTCCCACTCTCAAAGAATCGTCCCAGATCCTTCAGAACACAGGAGTCAAGCCCCAGTGTTACAGATTCTTCAGCTCCCACATTTCTCCTTCAAAGTACTTATCCAATTATAATTAAATAAATAATTTACTGTGAATTAGTTGAAGTCTGTTTCTTCCCTGGTGGCTAAGAAGGTAAAGAATCTGACTCAATGCAGGAGACCTGGGTTCAATCCCTGGATTCTAGAGAAGGGAATGGCAACCCACTCCAGTATTCTTGCCTGGAGAATTCCATGGACAGAGGAGCCTGACAGGCTACAATCCAGAGTCACAAAGAGTCTAAAGCAACTGAGTGAGTAACACTTTCACTTTCACTTTCCTTTGTGTTAAATATATAAGATGCATAAAGCTGGAGACCGTGTTCATGGATGTTCCATGGTGCTCAGCCCTGTGCCTGCTGCACTGAAGGAACATGTGTTGAATGAATGGATGGGAAGTGTCCCTCCCACAGGATCCCTGGGGCAATCTGTCCTGACTTGAATTACTCACACTCTCAGAGCCTCAGTTCTCACAACTGGTGAAGTCGCTCAGTCGTGTCCAACTCTTTGTGACCCCATGGACTGTAACCTACCAGGCTCCTCCGTCCATGGGATTCTCCAGGTAAGAATACTGGAGTGGATTGCCATTTCCTTCTCCAGTCTTACAACTGGAGGAAGTCCCAAACCATGGTGGAATTAGGGGTGGGGAAGAAGGGGGAGGAGGGGAGCTAAGGATAGCTAGGTTACTTGGGCCAGGCATAAAATTTAAGGGGCACCCCAAAAACTCAGTAATCAAGAGAAATAGTAGTTTAATGCAATAAAAGCAGGGTCATAGCCAGTGCTGTGATCCATAGTGGATCATGTGTCAACAGGAAAAGTCAGTGATACGAATCCTGTGTTTAAATTTCACTGCTGGGTTCCTCATGAGGTTTTTTGCATTAATTTTGATTTTTTAAATTACTGCATTAAACTAATATTTGTCTGCATTCCTTGGTTTGGCAGCACTTCTTTAAATCTTCTGCCCAAAGAAGTGCCTCACTCGACTCACCCTAGTCCCAGACCTGGAATCCTCTCCTCCAAGGATCATGTGTCAGTGAGATAACGCGGGAGCTGGGTATTATCTTGAGATAGCAACTGATGCGCCTCTGGAGGCAATTTCCTTATATCCCTTCCCTTCCATTCAGATGCTAAATTGGCTTCTCAAATTCCGCTCTCCAAAGGAAACTCAGAACAAAGAGTCAAATCCTTGGCTTTAAGTTGCAAAAGAGGCTTTGAAACACAGAGCAGGTTCTAAGAGAGAAATATTTTTTGTTAAGTCAAAAAGCTAGGCTTTGAACTTGGAGAGCCAGGAGCTGATGCTGTAAGCCCTGGAGCGAGGAAGCGTGTGTCAACACAGAAGTCAAGATCCCACCCAACAGGAGATGAAGGCTCAACAGGCAGGCGGGAGAGAAGGAGGCAGGGTGGGGGAGGTGAGGCAAAGCCACACTCCTAAACATGGATGCTGGCCCGGCTGAGCCTGAGGGTGCCATGAAAAGATCCCAAGTGGGCCTTCCCTGTTGACTCAGTGGTAAAGAATCCGCCTGCCAATACAGGGGGTTACTGGTTCGATCCCCGGTCCAGGAAATCCCATGTGCCACAGATAAACTAAGCCCATGGGCCACAGTTACAGAGCCTGTGCTCTGGAGCCCATGCTCCACAATAAGAAAAGCCGCCACAGTGAGAAGCCCCTGCTTGCAGCAACTAGAGAAGGCCCACGGACCGGCACTTCCCTCAGCAGGTGTGTCCTGAGGATATAACAGTTCCTCCCGCCCCGCCTGTATGCAGAAGCCTCAATAGAAATGGAGGTGATCTGAACCCTCCCCAGAATCCACGATAGACCCCTGTTTCCTGAGGGGGAGCATCCTGAATTTTATGCACCCCCAAGGAGGACTTGGTGTGTCAGAGAGAGCAGGCTGATGGACCTGGAGGTACTGAGTGTGTGGTCCAGGCAAGGCAGCTGAAGGACTGGTTGCATGACCCTGGCAACCAGAGGCCAGAGTGTCACTCTTGTTTCCAGGCAGATGCAGCCAGGACAGGTGTGAATGACCAAAACCCACTTCACATCTCGGGGGAGTCAGCCACGGACGGATGCCTCTCCCCTGGCAGCAAGTTCCAGGCATGTATGCACCTTTCGGGGGTCGGAGATGAAAGAGAACAGGAGCAGATCCTGACCAGACTGGATTCTCAGATGGACAGTTTTGCCAACTACACGCTGGCTCTTGCCATCTACTGGCTTCCCAGCTGGCTCAGTGGTAAATAATTCACCTGCCAAGGAGGAGACTTGGGTTCAATCTCTGGGTCAGGAAGATCCCCTGGAAAAGGAAATGGCAACTCACTCCAGTATTCTTGCCTGGAGAATTCCATGGACAGAGGAGCCTGGCAGGCTACAGTCCAAGAAAAACATGTGCTTAATTTCATTACTTTGCCTTCATTAAAATCGAATATACACTGACCTTCCTGTCTACCTTTTGGGAACAATTTCTCAGAGCTATCTGAAATGCTGCCTCTCAGACTATAGTCCTCATTTTGCCCCAAGTAAAACTTCACTCACAACTTCACATCGTAAGTTTTTTTCCCCAGTTGACAGTTTTAATTCAAAGGGGATCAAGTTGGACTGGAAGCAAAAAGATGGGTGTCTAAGTTCACTTACAGAGAGACCGAGGTAGTTAGTTTCCAAGCTCCTGAGTATGTGCCTGTGAAATCTACATCTGCTGTGCAGAGGGGATGGCACCTATGCGTGGGAACCACGCTCAAAGGGCTCTGGTTGCATCAGGAAAGTCATCGATTGGTATGCTGTTAGGGCAGTGGGGAAGGGCATCTTTCCCCATATCCCACAGAGAGTCCTTAAGGACCAGCAGCAGCCCCGCCAGGTATGTGAAGCTCTCAGCTCACAGGAGGCATACAGCAAATGCTTATTCCCTTCTTCTTTTTTCTTAAGTCTTTCTTGAATTTGTTACAACATTGCTTCTGCTTTATATTCCCATTTTTTGGCTCCCAGGCATGTGGGATCGAACTCAAATCCCCGACATTGGAAGGTGAAGTCTTAACCTGGACCAACAGGCAAGTTGCCTTGTTCCCTTCTTGATGGTAACCCATATGTGAAGGACATTTGAATTCTTTGGGCCTCCCAGTAGTCTCCTGAGTGGGAGAACCCCAAATGCTTTACCAAACAGAACCCACACATCCTACTATGGAAGCTGAAAACTCTGGGAACTCCCAGCCTCCCTGGTAAGTTGGCTGCAGCCACCCAGCACAAGTACTCGTTCCAGATTTTGAATCGGATATGAGAGATGCAAAGCAGAAGGGACTGTGTGGAGTCCCTTCTGAGGATGTATGGGGGCGGTGCAGCAGGAGGAACAGATCCAGGGTCCTGCAAGGAGGGAGGCAGGTCCATGGGGCGATTTTGATCATCGTTAGTACTCTTGCCTGAAAAGTCCCGTGGACAGAGGAGCCTGGTGGGCTGCAGTCCATGGGGTTGCGAAGAGTCGGACACAACTAAGTGACTTCACTTTCACTTTTCACTTTCATGCATTGGAGAAGGAAATGGCAGCCCACTCCAGTGTTCTTGCCTGGAGAATCCCAGGGGCGAGGGAGCCTGGTGGGCTGCCGTCTATGGTGTCGCACATAGTCGGACACGACTGAAGTGACTTAGCAGCAGCAGCTTGGCTGGGTAGCCTCTAACCTTTATTCTCAGGTCTGCCTGAAGATTTTGTGAACTCCAAAAGCTTTTTAATAAATTTCTTTTAGCTTAAATAAGCTGAAGTTGGTTTCTCTTTTCTTTATTTATTTTATTAAAGAATATTTATTTATTAATTTGGATGCATAGGGTCTTACTTGCAGCATGCGGGATCTTTATTGCGACACGGGGGCTTAGTTGTCTAGCATCTTGTAGGATCTTAATTCCATGATCAGGGGTCATATCTGCATCCACTGCATTGGAAGGTGGATTCTTAGCCAATAAACCACCAGGGAGGTCCCCAAAGTTGGTTTCTGATGCTCGCAAAGAGCTGTGACTGCTACCCCGCATGGCTGGAGCCCTAAGCGAGTCACGTGATCACAGTGGAGGGCCCACTGTCCCGGATCCACAGGTCCTTCACTGTCATAACTAGGAGGCCCCACACTGCCAGATCCTCCTCCTCATATATACTCAGGAATAAGTCTGCCCAGGTTCTTCAATACCAGCTTCCCACACCTGGTGCCAGAGCCCACCAGGAGAAAGAGGATTTGCAGCAAAGCTGTCCTGCCATAGGGACCACACCTCGCTGGGCCCAGAGCCTCCTAAAGTCTTTTCTGAGCACAGCTTTTTCAGGATCTTGTCCAATCTCTCTCTTAGAAAGCCTGTCTTAGATGCCTTCCGGGCCTCTTTACCTGAGGACCTCTGAAGTGCATACACACACAACACATACACACACACACACACACACTCACACACACACTCACATACCATTTCAGCAAATAGTGAAAGTGAAAGTCACTCAATCCTGTCCTACTCTTTGTGACCCCATAGGCTATGCAGTCCATAGAATTCTCCAGGCCAGAATACTGGAGTGGGTAGCCTCTCCCTTCTCCAGGGAATCTTCCCAACCCAGGGATAGAACCCAGGTCTCCCACATTGTAGGCAGATTCTTCACCATCTGAGTCACCAGGGAAGCTTAAAGCCCCATGCTTTTCACCAGCTGCAATCCAAGACCCCCAGTGCAGTGATGTGATGGGAAAGGCTGTGTATTCCTAGCAGAGACTAAGCCATGAGCCTCTGGGAGTTGGCTGCATCCCTCTGGCTCAGGCTGAGCTTGTTTTCACATTTAAAGCCCATGCTTTTCACCAGCTGCAATCCAAGACCCCCAGTGCAGTGATGTGATGGGAAAGGCTGTGTATTCCTAGCAGAGACTAAGCCATGAGCCTCTGGGAGTTGGCTGCATCCCTCTGGCTCAGGCTGAGCTTGTTTTCACAAAGGTCTTTGCAGCAGTGGAGTTTTATGACTCAAAGAACTTTCTTGGCGAACCTTGTCTGCAGCAGCATCTTGAGAAGCAAGAAATGTCAGGATGCCTGGAGCAGGAGAACCCAGCAGGCCTTCCTCTGACCTCGAAGAGAGACCTTGGCGGGAGGGGGGTTTCCAGAGTCTGATCCCTCCAAAAATATTTGCTGCTCAGGGAACATTTCCATGGGACTGGGGACCTCTCCGGATAGAGAGGAAGTTGGGGGTCGGATCCTGCCTTTCAGGCCCCCATCTCTCTGTGTGTAGCAGACCAGTGTCCCACAGCCTCCCCACACAGGGCTTCCCGCCACCCCCCAGGCCTCCAGTTCCCACCAACCAATGCCTTTTCCCAGCTGGCCAGCTGTCAAGCCCGTGAGCTGGTGGATCTGCAGGTCGCCATGTGACCCGGGCCAGATGGTGCCTGTCAACATCAGCTGCCACGGGGCTATAACGGCACCAGCCTCACACACATCTGCCTGCGGATCACACAGCACCCAGCACCTGTCTGCATCCTGCTGTCCGGGGCTCCAGTCCCCCACACCAATGCCATCAGCACAGCGCCCACCTGCGTCCCCAGACTTCCCCCGGAGGGAGGTCCCTTTGCATTCTTGCTCAAAAGATGAAGGCCCACAGAATATTCCCAGCTCCCAGTAGGCTGTGGGGGCTTGATAAAGAATAATCATCCTCATTGTTGATGACACCTCAGAACAGTTTCAGTGGGGGGTGGGCAGGATTCAATATGGTAGTGGATTCAATGTGAAAGTCGTTCAGTCGTGTCCAACTCTTGGTGACCCCTTCATCCATGGAATTCTTCAGGCCAGAATACTGGAGTGGGTAGCCTTTCCCTTCTCCAGGGGATCTTCCCAACCCAGGGATCATCTGCTGAAAGGAGAGACTGCCCTGGTTACAGGTGAGCAGAGGCCTCGGGAAATTGGCCTAGGAGAATTGGCCCCATAGACAGCGCCCCCTTGAGGGCCCTCCGGGTAAGGCTGTCCAGGTGGATCACCTACCCAAACTCTCCCAGACAGCAGAGGCCTGCTGGCAGAGAAGAGAGCAGAGGAGGGGCCCATCCAGAGCCAAGCAGGAGGGGACAAAGGTCAGACCCTGTGACAATTTCAAATCCCCGCTTCTATCTGGGACTCGGGTTTCCTCTGCTCCAGCATCAATGTAGCTATTCATCACATGCTAAACTCTTTACACACACCATCTCACTTAGCCCACACACCAGGTAAGCTCTGTTATATTAGCTGTAGCTCATATGATCAGCTGGAGGCAGGAGGCAGCCTCAGGGTTCAGGGAGCTGGAATTTGGACCCAGGGAGTCTGACTCCACAGCTCAGGCTGGATAGCTACCCACCCTCTGTGGACAGCCCTGGCCCAGGGGACTAAAGGGTGCTGGGCTGATGCTAGCTGGGGGCAGGCGAGAAACTCGAGACTCAGAGGGGGGAGGGGCCAGGACCCTGAAAACGCAACTACACCGTCAGTTCCCACATCCACCTGACAGCCCAGGGGAGACTGACGGGGCAGAGGCCAGTCCCTCCCACGTGGTTTCAGTAACACAAATAGCCACAGGGCGAGAACATGTCCACCCCTCCTGCCCTGACAAGGCACAGAGGACTGCTTGGCACTGATCCTACTGTGATCTTGGAACCTGCCAGGGGTCAAGGTTGGAATGTGGGGCGCTCAGGCCACTGCAGGGGAGCTTGGTTGGGGCTGGTCAGAGGCCGAGCCAGAGAAGAGAGCAACGGGGCACACGCAGAGGGAGAAGAGGTGACCTGGGGGGCAAAGCACAGTGGTCCCAGGGGCCACAGCCACGGCATCTGGGCAAGGAGGCGGGGCCCATGTAATCTCAATCACTGGGCTGCAGAGATGCAGGAAGCCTGTGCTACCGACCTCCTGGTGTCGGGAGGTGACACTCAGAACCCACATCTGGTGCCCTCAACGGCAGGCAGAATTTATTCATTCATTCATTCCATCATTTAATATTTACTGAGTATCTGCAAGGGTGCACACACTGCCCCTGGCTTTCCATGCGAACAAGGCAGACACGGTCTGTACCCTTTTGGAGCCTCATAATGGAGGAGAGTGGCAGAGAAGGGGCCTGTAGCAAGGCCATCAAGGGCCCTCTCCCCACCTTCCCCACAGGGATGCCCACCTCTCAGCCTCACTTGCTCCCGCCTCCCACTGAACATTCCGCTGACCCTTCCCCTGGAGTCCTTGCCTACAGTCTTCCCTGGTTCAAGGCCCACAACTGACCACTCTGCCCATTACTTCAAAGTTCGTTCCCTTTGAGCCTCGGGGAGGAGGGCAAAGGTCAGGAAGCCAGGCACGAGTTGGAGTCAACTCACTCTCCCACCAGGACTCTACTCTGGGTTCTTGCTCCGCCCCTCTCCAGGCCCCCACCCACAGTCCTTAGGACGCGGGACCTGGGCCAGTTGCTCTACCGCTCTGGGTCTGCTTCCTCCTGGAAAGATGAGGAAACCTGTGTCCTGCACCAACCTAGAGCCACCTAGGTTTGACCTTGGCCCCTGCTGGACTCCTGTCCTGCCACCCCACCCTCTGGGTCACCCTATCCTCACACAACTCCTTGGGCTGGAGCCCAGGACCCAGACAGGGAGGCCAGGATGGGCTGCCTGAGAGCTGGGGGGAGAAGGCAGGGGTAATGGGAGCCTGGGCTCAGGAAACATCATGGCGGGGGTGGCCCCAAGGCTTGGAAACCGAGTTTAGGACCGTGAAGCAGGAGGTGATGGAGAGGCAGCGTCGTCCAGCTCTGGTGTCCTGACACCTTATCCCCTGTTGAGCTAGTAGAGGCAGGGCGAGGAGGAAACCCGAGCTGTAACAGGACACTTCTGAGGAAGGACGCAGAGAGGTGGAACTGGGTGGTGTGTGTGTGTGTCCATCTGCCAGGCGACTAGGATGCTGGGGACCACAGCGGGCCCCGCCCACAGCGTGTGGGGCTGCCTCTGGGTCCTGAGTCCTGCGCGTTTGTGTCCTGCACTCCCCTCCTCCTCCCGTGCTGGAGCCAGCTGGAGCCACCCACTTCCCACATGGAGCCCCACTCAGGCCGTGGACAGCCCCCAGGCCTGCTGCTCAAGACGCCTGAGCACAGACAGGCCCTGGGGCCAGCAGAGCTGTTGCACAGACTCCCACGCAGGGGCAGGGGTGGAGGTGAAGGGTGGGGGCCCAGCTCTTGGACCACTGTCTGCCCCTCCGCCTGCCGGGCTGAGCTGCGAGGTGCGAGGGACATCCAGGACAACCCCAGAGGGGCGGCTGCTGCCTTTCTGCCCTGTCCGACCTCGAGAATCTTGAAGTCGTCTCCTCCTCTCCGGGTCCAGGCTCCTTATTTATAAAATAAGGGCCTGGTGTGAGCAGGGCCACGGCGTACGTCAGACGGCGGGCACTGCGCAAAAGCACCGGCGGAGGTGATGGAAGGCGCTGAGAGGCAGCCCAGTTTCTGCCTTGCAGGTTGATGGGTCTTAGGCTGCCACACCTGAAGGAAGGGAGGCTTTTCTTCCTCCCAGAAGACTTTTGCTCTTCAAGTCTTGTGTTTAAGCGGGGCGTCCGCCTAGAGGGAGGCTTGTTCTCATTCTCACAAAGGTACTGAGGCACCAGCCTTGAGACCGGCCCCCACCCCTCCCCCCAGGGTCCAGTGCCCAGGGAGACATCCATTGTGGACCCTCCTCCGTCTGTCTCTGGAGAAAGAGCTCTGTGATTTTTCCTGCCTGGCTTTCCTCCCCGCTTATTTATTTTAGCCATGCTGTGCAACTTGTGGGACGTGGGATCTTAGTTCCCAACCAGGAATCGAAACCGTGTCCCCTGCAGGGGAATTGCGTAGTCTTTCACCACTGGACCACCAGGGAAGTCCCCTCCCCTCTCTTTTAGACTCTCTGATGTGGCCCCAGCAGGGCCCCAGCAGACCTGCTCTGATCCCCCTCCCCATGCTATAGACCCACTTCCCGCTCTGGCCTGCCTGCCCCCCACCCCAGGGGCTTCTTCCCGCCCACACTGGACAGAGCACTCAGCACAGGCCCGAGGTGACCCATTCCCAGGAGAGGACACTGAGTCTGAGGAGGGAAGCGCCTTGCCCGGATCATGACGGGGAGTCCAACCAGGCCTCCTTGACTCCACATTTGACGCTAGTCGGGCCCCTCCTCCCCAGCCTCACCCTTCCTTTCCCAGCCCCCTCTGACACTGCAGACACTTTGTTCGGCCTCACTGCTTTTATTTCATTAGGAAAGTAGCCGGGGAGCCCCCGGGGGGATGTGGGAATAGGGACAGTAGCCGGCTCCTGTCCCCTGGGGTCAGCAAACCTGTGTGAACAGAGACGAGGCCTGAAGGGCTCCGGGTGGTCCATATACTACCCTACTCTCTCCTTAGATGCCCCCGACCTCCCATCTCCTATTATGGGCTGGGGTCCCCAGGCAGGGCTGGCCTGACCCAGGACTTAGGCTGGGGGGCTGCCCCACAAGGACCACTCCAGCATGGAGTGGGGGTCCCCAGCCCCTTACCCAGGCCCCAGGCTCAGTTGGGCACCGTGAAGCGGCTCCCGTGGCCGCTGGGAGGCGCGGTTCGGTAGAAGGGGTCCGCAGAGATCAGGGTTCTGTAGGGAAGAAAGGCGTGCAGGTGAGGGAGGGGAGCCGGGCAGGGAGCCCAGGCCTTCTCCCCCTCTGCCTGCCCCTCTCCGTGGAGCCGGGGCTCAGCCCAGACAGCCAAACCACAGCCAGTCTTTGCCTGCCAACTCCGGGCCACTGCTGGCGTAAATGTGATTTCTGAGGAACTGAATTGAGTAAAAAGGAGTCAGAGTGAGGAGGCAGAACCACAGTCATTCAGCTCTGTCCCCTCGACACCACACCCCAATCAGCCAGGCAGGGAGCATGTCGGAGCCAGCTGAGTGCATACCCAGGAACAAGGAGAGGGCAGGGGAGCAGCCGTGCAGAGGAGGGGTCGCTGGGGTGAGGCGGGCAGGAGAGGCAACGGATAAACCAGCGGGGAAAAAGGGGCCTCTCAGATGGACGGACAGACGCAGGAGGCAGGCGAGGCCGGGGACAGGCTGCTGGACACAGCAAAGGACGCAGCAGGGTTGCGCTACCTGCCCACATGAGGGTGCAGGCGCCTCAGGCTCTCCGAGGGGTTGGGGGTGGCCTCCAGGCGGGTGACTGGCTGGTTGAGGGCATAGCCTCCCGGTTTCTGGGGCTGCAGGCCACCTCGAGTCCAGCCCTCGCGGTCCAGGCCCTTGGGGATGTTCTCAAAGTATCTACAACACGAAAAGAAGGGCAGATTGCTGCACACTGACCTCAGTCCACATGGGCTGTCTCTGCGCTCTGCTCCAGCAGGAATCTCAGCTCCAGAGGAGCTCGCCCTGCCATGGGACCTCCCGCCTCGTTGCCTTTGCCCACGGCATCCCCTCCGCCAGGCCTTCCTGAAGGCCCGGCCCCTCACTCCCCTCTTTCCCCAGAAGCCTGCCCTGGCTCTGCCCTGAGCTGTGTGCCCCTCCTCTGTGCCACCCCGGATACTGAGAAACGCTTGGGAGAGGAAAAGACTTTTGAGAGATTCCTCCCTGAGACTTCCCTGGGGGTCCAGTGACTAAGATTCCACGCTCCCAATGTAGGGAATCTGGGTTTGATCCCGCATGCTGCAACGAGTAAGACCCAGCACAGTCATGTAAATACATACATATATATACATATGTATATATAAAGGAGATGCCTCCCTGGCCTGTGAATATCTCAGGGGTGGGTGAGAATGGGGGCTGGGAACTTCATGTCATCCATTCCCCTCTCAGCATTGGACATTTCTTCCATTTTGCCAGTTTTCACTGAGCTAGCCTGGGCTGGGTTCTGAAGGTGCCAAGATGAGTAATATGTGGGCCCAGCCCTTGAGTTTACAAAGAAGGGGTACAGAACAAAAAATCATCAGTAATCACAACCCCCGGGGTTCTGGGCGCAGGAGGAAGAAGCAGCGTGCCTGATGCTGGCGGGAGCTCAGGAAGTCGGACAGGTGGGTGGAGAAGGAGGTGGGAGTGCTGAGGGGTCTGTAGGAGCATGGGGAGGGGGCGGGGACACAGCTGTCCCCCAGTGTCCTGAGGGAGGCTCTGCCCCTCCTCCTTGCCCTCCGTGGGAACTGCAGCAGCCGCACACATCATGATCTGCTATCAGGCTCAGGCACCGCTTCTGCCCTCTGAGCCTCAGGGTTTCCATCCAAAAGAGGGGGCGTTTGGCTCCAAGGATCCAGGGTGGGTGGGGAGAGCTCCCTGGGAGATGAAGGAGCTGGGGGAGGGCAGTGTAGATGCAGATGACATGCTGACATGCAGATGACAGATGCCGTGAGGGCAGGATTTTCCTAAGAATTAATCTTCCTCCCACTTGTATGATGCCCTCCCCACCCGGTGCTGGCCTGGGCAGCCCCCACCATGGCTCTAAGGCCGCTTCCTCCTGGAAGCCCTCCTTGATGCCCAGGACACTCACATCTTGCCCAGGGCTCACACAACACAGAGCTTACCTTCTGAGGGTATGTGGAGCCCCCCTGCCATGGACTGGACGTGTTGTCTTAGCAGATGCTCTGTTGCTCCACATGGACCCCATAGTACCCCTTATCCCTTCCCTGCCTGGGGTGGCCTCCAGGCGGGTGACTGGCTGGTTGAGGGCATAGCCTCCCGGTTTCTGGGGCTGCAGGCCACCTCGAGTCCAGCCCTCGCGGTCCAGGCCCTTGGGGATGTTCTCAAAGTATCTACAACACGAAAAGAAGGGCAGATTGCTGCACACTGACCTCAGTCCACATGGGCTGTCTCTGCGCTCTGCTCCAGCAGGAATCTCAGCTCCAGAGGAGCTCGCCCTGCCATGGGACCTCCCGCCTCGTTGCCTTTGCCCACGGCATCCCCTCCGCCAGGCCTTCCTGAAGGCCCTGGCCCCTCACTCCCCTCTTTCCCCAGAAGCCTGCCCTGGCTCTGCCCTGAGCTGTGTGCCCCTCCTCTGTGCCACCCCGGATACTGAGAAACGCTTGGGAGAGGAAAAGACTTTTGAGAGATTCCTCCCTGAGACTTCCCTGGGGGTCCAGTGACTAAGATTCCACGCTCCCAATGTAGGGAATCTGGGTTTGATCCCGCATGCTGCAACGAGTAAGACCCAGCACAGTCATGTAAATACATACATATATATACATATGTATATATAAAGGAGATGCCTCCCTGGCCTGTGAATATCTCAGGGGTGGGTGAGAATGGGGGCTGGGAACTTCATGTCATCCATTCCCCTCTCAGCATTGGACATTTCTTCCATTTTGCCAGTTTTCACTGAGCTAGCCTGGGCTGGGTTCTGAAGGTGCCAAGATGAGTAATATGTGGGCCCAGCCCTTGAGTTTACAAAGAAGGGGTACAGAACAAAAAATCATCAGTAATCACAACCCCCGGGGTTCTGGGCGCAGGAGGAAGAAGCAGCGTGCCTGATGCTGGCGGGAGCTCAGGAAGTCGGACAGGTGGGTGGAGAAGGAGGTGGGAGTGCTGAGGGGTCTGTAGGAGCATGGGGAGGGGGCGGGGACACAGCTGTCCCCCAGTGTCCTGAGGGAGGCTCTGCCCCTCCTCCTTGCCCTCCGTGGGAACTGCAGCAGCCGCACACATCATGATCTGCTATCAGGCTCAGGCACCGCTTCTGCCCTCTGAGCCTCAGGGTTTCCATCCAAAAGAGGGGGCGTTTGGCTCCAAGGATCCAGGGTGGGTGGGGAGAGCTCCCTGGGAGATGAAGGAGCTGGGGGAGGGCAGTGTAGATGCAGATGACATGCTGACATGCAGATGACAGATGCCGTGAGGGCAGGATTTTCCTAAGAATTAATCTTCCTCCCACTTGTATGATGCCCTCCCCACCCGGTGCTGGCCTGGGCAGCCCCCACCATGGCTCTAAGGCCGCTTCCTCCTGGAAGCCCTCCTTGATGCCCAGGACACTCACATCTTGCCCAGGGCTCACACAACACAGAGCTTACCTTCTGAGGGTATGTGGAGCCCCCCTGCCATGGACTGGACGTGTTGTCTTAGCAGATGCTCTGTTGCTCCACATGGACCCCATAGTACCCCTTATCCCTTCCCTGCCTACCCGTGGCCTGCACAGCATCTTTGGGAAGGCTACTCTTGGGTTGTTGAAGCCCACTTTGCCTGGGCAAGGAGGTACCTGGGATTTAACCTCACCCCTGGGGACAGCTATTAACCAAGGACTGGAGGAGGCAGGGTATGAATACCCTAGCTCTCTTGCTTCTTGGTCGGGATCATTCTGAATTGTATGTTTTGCACTGGTTTCTAGAGTCTTCCCATGGGATATCTGGTTTAATAACACACTACTGTTGGTTGCCAGCCCTTCCCCATCCTGCTTACTCCCTCCCTGACATCCTCAGTAAAGGGCTCACACCCAACTCCTCGGCTTGGGATCTGCTCCTGGGGGAACCACATTCATCAAGTGTTGGGTCCTCACTAATTATTGTAAACTCATTACTTGTCCAGCCTCAGTCTCCCTGTCTGTAAAGTGGGTACCAGCTTTGCAAACCCAGACATAAGTAGGGAAGGGGGCTCACCCTTGGTTGTAGGTGGTCAGGTAGCGATTATCCATGTCAGGGTCATAGGAGCTCCGGACGTAGCCGGGGTTGTTAAGGCTAAACCCTGAGGGCTCCTGCACCAGAAGGTTAGAGAGAGGACTTGTCAGGTCAGGAGGGGAGTGGGGATTTGGGGCTGGGGGCTGGTGCCGCAGACCTCACCTTGTTGCCCACGGTCTCCCGGCCAAGCAGGGCAACATTTGTCTGTTGCATCCTCTGGGGAGACTGGAATTGCCAGTGGTTCATGCTGCTGGGTTCTGGGCAGGGAGGGGGCACCTGAAAGGGACAGAGCCACAGGAAGGGTGGCTGGGTGGCCAAGGCAGGATGGATGGAGGGCAGGCAGAGAGCCCCAACAGCCCCAGCCCCAGGACATGTCTCTCCTCCTTCAACACCCAAGTCACTGCTTCGAACGTGCTCCTCACTTTCCAGCCCCTAGGCCTTTGCCTCTCCACCCAGGGCTCCTTCCTCCGCATCTCCAAAGATCCTGATTCTTCCCATCTTGCCTGGATCAAATGCCACTGGGCCCAAGAAACCTCCCTGTCCCCTCCCTTCTGAGTGCTCGCCCTGAGGCCACTCACTCTGGGATTCAGGGTCCTCTCGTTCACTCGGCTGAAGCCCGTCTCCCTCTCAGAGCCTCTGGCCAGCACCGGCAGGAACTCATCCCCCTAAGGCAGCAAGGCAGCCCCTGGCACAGCTTCCGGCACAGCCCCCACCACCCCACCGGAGGACCCCAAGCTGCAGCACAGACTTCCCCCCACCCCCGCTCCAGCCCTGACTCAGCTTACATGAGGGTGAGAAATGGGGAGAAAGTCCGACTTGGTGACACTCCGGCCAGGGAGGAGGACCTGGAAAGAGGCCACAAAGGAGCATCAGGCCCCAGAGGCAGCAGCTTGTCTATCCTGAGTACAGAGGACAGCTCAGCACTAGTGCGTATCACTGAACTTTCAGAGGAAACGGGAGAGTTTGGAAGAAGGGAAGGAGGAGCATGGTGCTAAATGGGAACCAGCAGGCCATGATTCTTGTCTAAACTCCAAGTGACCTTGGCTACACTGCTTTTCTTCTTTGAACCTCAGTCTTCTCATCTGTCAACTGGGGGAGTTGGCCAAAGTGGTGATTTTTGCCCAAGTTTTTTCATCTTGTGTTTAGACAAAGGCCTCTGCAGCATATACATATTCAAAGCTAGAATTCTCCCAGACTGGAGGGCTTCAATCACCTTGAGAATCTAGTGGGTTCTAGCCTGACTTACTGGGTCCCCAGGAAGGGCCTGAGAGGGCGGCTGGAAGACGATGGGGTTCTTGTTGGACTCTTCAGTGAAGCCAGTCTCCTCCTTGGCACCAATTGAATTCTTCTGCAAGAGATCTGCAAAAGACAGCCCCCCTTGCTGGCCTGGGACCGCTGGCCCACCCATATGGCTGCCAGTGGCTCAGGGTCCCAGTAGGTGGGGAGAGAGCCAGCTCCAAGGATCTGGAGGCCTGAGCCACCAGGATCATGGGTACTGGTGGGGGCTCCAGAGTGCAGGGCAGAGAGCAGATGAGGAGAGCACAAGGAAGGGCAGGCTTCAAGCAGCTATCCTAGGCAAGTGAGTTGTCTTTTGGAGACTGGCAGGCCTAAAGCACAGAGGTCAGGCCAGGGAGGATGGTTTCCCCAAGCTGCCTGTATGTCCTTCTCGTCTTCTGCTGATGCCTTCTTAGTGTTGTGCCAGCTCTTGAGTCCCCAGGGATTCCCTCCCCAAGGGTCAGGGGTAAGGATGTGTGGTGGGATGGTAGCTAGAGCTCCGACTCTCGTCTGCCTACCTGGCTGATGTGATGGCTCCTTGAGATACTTGGAATTATACTCAGAAGTCATAAAGCGAGGGCCCTGGAACACAGAGAATGGAGCAATGGGGCACACAAGCTGGGCCAGGGCCTGCAGGCAGTGGGGGTGGTGCTGGCTCTTCAGTCCTCTGGGCTCTGAGTGGTTCTCTGAGACAGGAGGGCCGGCAACACTTTCCCCCCACTCCCTGCCCCTACACAAATCTCTCTTTCATCCAGCATCACAGCACTCGAAATTCCACCATGAGAGCACAGCTCCTCTGTGACAACTGAAACTAAGTCACATCCGGGCTTCTCTGGTGGTCCAGTGGTTAAGAATCCGCTTTGCAGTGCAAGGGGACACCGGTTCGACCCCTGGTCCGGGAGGATCCCATATGCCACAGAGCAACTGAGCCCAAGCACCACAACTACTGAGCCCATGCGCTGCCGCTCCGGAAGCCTGCGTGCCTCGAGCCTGTGCTCCGCAATGAGAGAAGCCGCCAGAGTGAGAAGCCCGTGCACTGCCAGGAGGAGTAGCCCCCACGCACTGCGTGCGGCAAAGAGGACCCACCACAGCCCCAGAGAAGACCGACTGAGTCACATCCCACACTGGACTCCAGGCCTGGGCTCCTGAGAGCCAGGGCAGGAGGGACCCAAAGAGAGAAGAGAGGCTGAAGGGAGGAAGTGGGTGCTCAAGAGCACTGGGCCCCTGGAGGGGGTTAGGAGAGACAGGAGCTCGGGGATTAAATCCCAAGATACACATAAGGGTGCTCATGGGGACCACTTTGATGCTGTCTTGGAAACACCCAATATCAAATCCTTGGCTCGCCCCTGTGTTTGTGTGGGCCCTGAGCCCACACTGAGCTGGCTACATGGGTGAGCCAGCTCAGAGCCTCTCCCAGGGAGGGAGGAAGAGGTGGGTCCTGGCCCCTCTGCCCACACAGGGCCCTCATCGGAGCCAGGCACTCACATGTCGGGCGTTCTCCCACTCCAGCGAGCCCTTGTTCTGCTGCTGGTGGAGCAGGGGCACATCCTTGGGCTCCAGCCCCGTGATGGCCTGAGGCCCATAGTCCTGGGTGTCAAAATGGACCTTCCTGACCTGGGAGGAGGGAGCAGTCAATTTCCATCCCGTTGAGGGGATGGCAGTCACTTCCAGACTCTGATTCTGCCATTGACCCCTGCAGAGGATCTGCACAGCAGCCCAAGGGTGGTTCTACAGTAAAGCTGGGCCAGGACCCTCCTCTGCTCAGAGCCCTGCAGTACCCCCATCATACCCCAGGTAGGATCCCACATCCTGACAGCGGCTCACAAGGACCCAGCTCCTCACTCTGCTCCAGTCTCCTTCCTCCCTGCCATCCCTCCTCCTGTCAGATGCTCCTGCCTCAGGGCCTTTGCACTTGCTGTCTGGACTGCCTGCTCTTCCCTCACTTAGCTGCATCCAGAAGGAACACTGACTTCCCTCAAATTTTTGTCTAGTGTCGCCATAGCAAGCTCTTTTCTGACCCTCCTGACTTGCAGGGGAAACTTTCACTTCTTCTTCACTCTTTGCCCCTTCCTTGTTACATTTTTTCCTCCAGCACATATTACCTTCAAAAATAGAAGAGGTGGGACTTCCCTCATGGTCCAGTGGTTACAACTCCATGCTCCCATGCAGGAGGCATGGGTTCAATCCCTGGTTGGGGAACTAAGATCCCACATGCCTTACAGCATGGCCAAAAAATTAATAAATAAAAATAAGAGAGGTGTTTAGAACATACTGATTGCATGAATGAATGACAGTATCCATTCTGGTGGTGGTGATGATAATAAGGAAGTGTTAGTTGTTAAGTCATGTCCGACTTTTGCAACACCATGGACTATATAGCCCACCAGGCTCCTCCGTTCATGGGATTCTCCAGGCAAGAATGCTGGAGTGGGTTGCCATTCCCTTCTCCAGGGGCTCTTCCTGACCCAGGGATTGAGCCCGGGTCCCCTGCATTAGCAAATAGATTCTTTACGGTCTGAGGCCCCAGGGAAGGTTTCATAATAAGGAAGACAGTCATACAATCACAGAAGTGAAGAAGATGGAGATGCCCGTGCGAAAGACACCGTGGCAGCAGGGCCGGGGATGGTGATGAGGGTGGAGATGCGGATGGGACGGAGGATGGTGGGACGGTGTTGGGGTTGAGTGGGCAGGGAATAGGACTGGGGGGGTGGTGGTGATGATGGTGATGGGAGTGGAGATGGAAATGGAGGGGGACGTGGCGGGGCCTGGGGTGTGGTCAAAAGTGATGCAGGTGAGTGGACCCCAGCCCACAGCGGCTCCTACATGCCCAGTCATCTCAGCCTTGACCAACCCTTGGCAGTGCAGCCCCACCCTCTGGAGGTATCCCCAGCCGGTCCACCCTCCAGCCCTTCCTCCACCTCAGACGAGGGCTCCCCGTCTCTCCTGGCCCTGGCCCAGCACTGACCTCCTTGGTGGGGGTGACCGCACTGGCTTTCTCCCGAGAGTAACCAGAGCTGGTCTGGTGCAAGTTCCAGGGCAGTGGGTGTGTGCCATCAGGCACCTCCAGGGGGCGGTAGCTCTGACTGGACACCGTCTGGAAATTGTTGCAGACTTGTTCCCTGAGGATGGGGCAGGAGCTATTAACACTAGCGCCACCTGTCTTTGTTCCCTGTGGGGCATCCACACCCTCCAACCTCCCACAGCTGCCTCAGGAGTCTTCTTGCCTTTGGGTCCCAGGCTGAGGACCAGTCCCCGAGTCCCCCAGGACCTCAGACCCCAGGCACAGAGGCTGCAGTTGGTCTGATGAGGTCCGATGGCCCTGAGGACTAAGGCCTGGGAAGGCAGGGGGTGAGGAGGGGTTGGACAGACTGTACCCCATGGCCGGGTTATCCAGGGCATCGAGATGCGGTTGATAGGAGACCATAGGTCTATAATTTGATTTGTAGCCTGTGCCTTTGTGACTGCCCACGCGGGGCTTGAAATCCTCCCGACCTGCCAGATGGGAAGCAGGAAGACAGGACTGAGGGTCAGCAGGTGGGAGAACAGTGACCGGCGCTTCCCAGGCAGGACCAGCATACTTCACGCCCACCCCACAAGGTCTAAAAGGCGGTCCCTCCCCATCCTGTCCCATGTTCCACGGGTGGCTCCTACACAAAGGTGCCCTCACCATAGGCTGTGCAGTAGCTGGTGGCGTAGAACTTCAGAGGGTCTGTGCAGCCCCCTGAACTCATCTTCACATAAGGGGAGACAACCCCCAGAGGGAGTTTTCCCATCATGGTGCTGTGGGGCAGGGCCCCCGGGGGGCCTAGGAAGGAAGCACACGGAGCCCTGTAGGTCTGGCAGCCCAGCCTGCCCCAGGCCCAGGTTGCGAGGACCACAGAGGAGGTGATGGAAGGCTTCACAGCGGCCTTCCTCCCAGGTCTGTGCCTTTCCACCAACACCCCGAACTGAAGAAAGGACTAGTGATCGTCAGCACGTGGCACCCTGTGTCTTGTCTTGCTTTCCCCACACCTTATCATCAACCCCTCCCCCATTTTACAGCTGGGAAACTGGGGTGCTGAGTGATGAAGGCTTAGCTCACAATAGGTGGCAGAGCAAGGACTCCCCAGTCCCATGTGAACCCCCACACGCCCTCTTCTGGGGACTGAATGGCCAGACTACTGCCCTTCCTGGGAATTCTTGGCCACCCCAGCTCAGAAGCTCACTCCCGCCCCAGGCTCCATGTCTCTCCCCTGGACTCCCCCATCCTTGCCCACCTCCCACTGGAAGTTGACTTGGCTCTCTCAGGACCCAGCCACAGCTGGCCCCACCCTCACCTGCCCTCCGCAGGGGCTCTGAGGTCAGTAAGAGGCTGCAGGAGGCAGGAGCTGCTCCAAAAAAGCTTGAGCCCTCAGGGAGGTGGCCAGGCCAGGAGAAACAGTGTGTTGCCTAGCAACAGGTGCCTAGCAACAGCGTCCCCGGGCCTCTCAAACCCTTCTAAAGCCAGGGCCCACTGAGGGGCTGACCTGGCTAAGAGAGGAGGCCAGGAGCTGCCCAGGCAAGGTCCTGCCTCTGAGGCTCCAGCTCCTATTGTGGTGTCCCTCGCCTGAGCTGGGTAAAATTGCCGTCGGAGTGACACAACGTTAAAGATAATCCCGAACAATCACTTGCGTTTATTGAGTACCCACTTCTCACCAGACACTTTACATCTTTTATCTCCAGTCTTCTGAGTAGCTCTTCCAGGTAGCTATTATTATCCTTCTTTTCACACAGGGAAAATGAGGCTTAGGCAAGCAAAGTGACTTGACTGGCCAGAGATCTCACAATCAGAAAATAGCAGAGTTGAGTTTCAAACGTGGGTGAGTCCAGATCCCACTCTTAAGCCTCTGGGTAAATTAATGTTTACTATGTTCGGCTAGAGCCAAATCTGTACCAAGCTCTTTTACACACATTACCTCGTATAATCCCCCAAACCACCCTCGAACTGGGTACTATTATTACAAAGCCAATAAACCACAGCAGTGAAGAGTGCGGTTCAAACCTGGCCTGTCGCCTTCGATGAGTTATTTACCCTCTTAACACCCCCATTTCCTCATCTTCACCGAGGGTGTCACTGGACCCGCTTCTAGGGCTGTTGGGAGATTTGATGAGAGTGTGGATTCAGTGCCTAGCAGGTAGTTGAGACTCAGTTTTTAAAAGCTCTTCTCAGTTTTATTTTGCGATGAGAAAAGTGAGGCCTGGGCCTCACCTAATTAAAAGGGCATAAGCCAAGGGCTTCCCTAGTGGTGCAGTGGATAGGAATCTGCCTGCCAATGCAGGGGACACAGGTTCGATCCCTGGTCCAGGAACATCCCACATAGCATGGAGCAACACTGCAACTACAGAGGCTTAAGTGAGAAGCCCCCACAGTGAGAAGCCTGTGCCCTGCAACCAAGAGTGGGTCCCGCTGGTTCCAACTAGAGAAAGCCTGCACGCAGCAATGGAGACCCAGCACTGCCATAAATAAATAATAAAAAATAATCCAAAAAAATTAAAGTCCACGCTCCTTCTGTGAGGGCCCATTCTGTCATAAGTCTTGTGAATGTTTAACAGTTGGATCTCTGGGAAGGGGGACTAAGCAGTTGGGGTTGGGAGAAGTGTCCTGATTTGTAGCATTTATCAGTTTCTGTGGAGAAGGAAATGGCAACCTACTCTGATATTCTTGCCTGGAAAAATCCCATGGACAGAGGAGCCTTGCAGGCTACAGTCCACGGGGTTGCAAAGAGTCGGACACGACTGAGCAGCTAACACTTTCATGATCTAAACACTCTCATCACAGGTCGCTCTCAAATTATGAATCCAATGTTACTGAGAAGAGGGCTGGGTAGACGGAGTCAGTAGCCCGCCACTATACACTGTATGGTATTTCCAGTATCCAGATGCAGTAGATGGAAGTAACCACAGGAACATGAATGACAGGAAAATGTAGGCATGCGATGAGAAGGTGATGACTTTGAAGTATTTATTTGCTTCATTTTTAATATAATTTAGTAGATTATAAGGTTATATCATCGAATTTCTAACAATGGCTGCATTCAACGATCAGCTGGCACGTTTCCTGGAAGTTTCCCCTTCGGCTCTCAGGAGCTGTATGAGCTGGTTCCAGGGCACCCCTGCTCTTAGGGGAGAGGAGGATGTGAATGAAGCGAGGCCGCAGGAAGGGCGGCTGCCCTTGCCCAGGAGATGCCCTTGCTGCATTCACCCAGAGTGACTGACCTGCCGAGGAAGGGACTTGTCTCTACCTGACCCCCACAGAGAGGCCCTGGACCCAGAGGTGACCAGGACCCGGCAGAGGTGTAACAAGCACCTGCCCTCCAGAGGAACAAGTCTGTTTAGGGATTAGAAGTTGCAGGGACGGGGACTTCCCTGATGGGCCAGCAGGAAGCATGGGCGTGGGACAGACAAAAAAGAAGAAAAAGGAAGAGCTGAAGAGACGGAAGTGAAGGTCCACAGCCCGGCCCTCCAGCCAGGAGCTTCCTGTCTAACGACAGAGGCTCCCCGGAGCGCCGCAGGAGAAACAAGACAGGGAAGAACAGGTGGGGACTCCCTTAGGACAGAGTGTGGGGGCTCTCCTCCCAGGGTTCTCAGGGAAAGGGTTACAAGCAAGGGTTCAGACTCCGAAGCCAGATGGCAGGGCCCTGGCTCTGACACTTAATAACCAGAAGACTTGGTGCAAAGGGTTGCCTGGGCGCTCAGTGGTAAAGAACCTACCTGCAATGCAGGAGACTCAAGTTCAATCCCTGGGTGGGGAAGATCCCCTGGAGAAGGGAATGGCAACCCTCTCCAGTATTCTTGCCTAGGAAATCCCGTGGACAGAGGAGCCTGGTGGGCTACAGTCCATGGTATTGCAAAGTCTGACATGACTTAGCAACCAATCCACCACCAAGTTACTTGTGCCTCGGTTTCCCCTTCTGGAAAGTGGGGGTGATAAGGGTACCTCCCTGTAGGGCTGTAACTGGCACCGACGTGGTAGGTGCCATCTACGAGTTGGGGAAAGGTCTTGGCAAAAGACTGGGTTCTAGGGTCAAGAACACAAATTCCCCATGGCACTGCCCTCAGGGAGCCCAAGTCTACAGCAGTCTCAGTCATGCCGGCATGATGTAGCCAACAAAAATTCACATCAGGACCCTGAGAGGACTGAGCTCAAAACCCACGTCAGGGACCTGGTGGTCCAGTAGCTAAGAATCTGCGCTCCCAACGTAGGGGGCCTGGATTCCAGCCCTGGTCAGGAAACTAGATTCCACATGCCATGACTAAAGATCCCGCGTGCTGCAACTAAGACCTGGCACAACTAAATAAATAAATACATTTTAAAAGTGCTTCTGCCACTCGGTAGCTGTGCGACCCCCGTTTTCACCTCTCGGAGCCCCGTTCTGCACCTGTATGGAAGGAACTCAGCATGGATGTTGCGGGGTTGCTGGTGAATCTGAAACACCCTTTGCACAGTGTCTAGTAAGCGAAAGGCCTGCACCAGATGGAGGCGAGGGAGGGCACGCCAGGTGGAAATCCTGGCCAGGCAAAGGCAGGACCGCCTGGTCCCGGTGTCCGGAGCATAGGGTGCAAGGGAGGGGTTCAGCTGAGGGAGGCAGCCTGGAGGGAGCCTGGGACTAGGTTTTCCTTTTCGCAGTGGATGCAAGGCAAATGGGATAGTGAAAGGATATTGTCCCAAAGCGCTGTATGCGGAGCTCTTGAACAGCTGGGGGATACCAGCGTCAAGCCCCCGAAAACCTAGGGGGGAATTCTGGGAGGCAGCGGTCTGTGTTTGTTTGTTTGGTTTTTTGCTGTGTGGCGACACCCAGCGGCCATCATGCAGAACTGCAGGTGATCGAACGGTGCAGCCCTCATAATGCCGGGAGGGGCGGTTCCTGGAGGGCCTCAGCAGAGAAGCTACTAGATCGCCCAGCCACAGGCCACCCCTAGGTTCTCCAGAACCGAGGGGCCGGCCTTGGCAAGGTGTGTTCGGGGGCTAGGGGCTGGGAGGGGTGGGCGCGGCAAGGGCCAGGAGCCTGCCCACTAGGCGCAGGAGTCTAGGGGCTGCTCCCCGCGCTAATCCAACTGCTCTTTGACTTTTGAACCTCTCACCTCTGGACCTCGGTTTTTCTACCTCCCCAGTTCTCCTCTCCCCGCAGCCCCTGGCAACCTCCAGGGGCTTTTTTGTCTCTTTGAATTTGACTGCTCTTTGCTGTTTAGCTGCTAAGTTGTGTCCAACTCTTTGCGACCCCATGAATCATACAATATTTGTTTGTGTCTGGTTTCTTTCACTTAGCATGATGTCTTTAAGGTTCATCTCTATTGTAGCAGGTATCAGAACTTGCTTCTTTCTTAAAGCCGAATAATACTCCATTACATGCATATATCGCACGTTGTTTATCCACTCATCTGTGGATGGACACTTGGGCTGTGTCCCTCTTTTGGTTATCATGAATAATACTGCTATAACATGAGTGTACATGTGGTTTGTCGAGACCTTGCTTTCAGTTTTGAGGGGTGCAACCCAGAATTGAAATTGCTAGAACTTCTAAAACCCATACTCATAACTTCTGAAGTCCATGTGCTGGAGACTGGGGTGGGCACAAAGGTGATGTTTCCTGACTTCAGGTGGGCCCCGAGGTAAGGGGGTTACTGAGGGAAGAGAGTGAATTAGGTGCTGCCCCCAGAAAAGGCCTGGGCTGAGTTCCTTTAGGTGGAAGAGGAAGAGGCTGGGATGCCATTGTCTTGGGTGAGCCGAGGTCACATTTCTCCTCCTTTCTGGCCTGTTCTAGAACTTGGGTTCGTGGTTTGCCTCTGGCACAAATGGTGCTGTGTGACTTTCCTTAACTTTCCCTCTGATCTGGCTGTCCATGAAAAAGGGCGCTGGGTCAGAACAGGAGGTTTGGCGTGTTTGTTTTTAGTTTGAGATGTGTTGTTTGTTTGGCCTCAAGGCCTTGGAACTCTTTTTTCAAATATGATAACTGGCTCAGCGTCTTCCCCATCCCCCTCATTGGTGAGACAGCAGGACCCCAGTCCACCCTCTTTCCAGGTCCTTCCTCTCTGCCTTGTTACAGGGGAGTGTGGAGGGGAGTCTGACTCACCTAGCCCACGCTCAGCCTCACCCTCTGGGACTGATGGGACCCGCACGGGCAGTACCTCCCAGCCGAGATCCTGAGGTTTGTCTGTAGAGGCCACAGGATTTGAGGAACAGAGCTCATCAAACCCCTAATTTTGCCTGTAGGAACACTGTTTCTGAACCCAGACTCTTCTGAGCCCACCTGACCACCCTCATCCAGGCCAGGTGTCCCCCATGATCACCTGGATCTCATCTGTTTGGAGAGACCCTCTGAGATGGAGCAACTTGCATGACATAAAAAGGTCATGGCAGGAAGGGCTGGCTGAGGCAACACCAAACCCACGGGCCCCCTCTTGTCCACGGCATGGGGTTAACAAGGTGGCCAGGATTCACACAACCACCTCTCAGGTCGGCCCTGGGCGGTGGGGGCTGCCCTCTGAAGGGTTCAGGATGGCCAGGAAACTGAATTGAGGGAAGGGGATCTGGAGGCTTCTGGGTCTGAACGGCCTGGTGTTAGGATGGGAGCCCTGGGTTTGGGGCCTCACCAACCTGTGTTTAGATCCCAGCTTCACCAAGGACAACTTTCCTCCCTGCGACTGTTATGGGAATGAAATGAGGACTGTGAGAAAAGGAGCTCAGTGTGACCCGCATGGTGGAGCTGGTGAGTGATGGGGGCTGGGAGTATTACGGGTATAGACACTGGGTCCAGGGATCAGGCCAGTAGCCAGCCAGGATGACTTCAGGTTTCACTATTGATTTTGCCCATTTCTAGTCTCTGCACTGTGACTTGGGCCTCTACGAAGGCAGCTGCTTCAGTGAGGCGGAAGAGGCGCCCAGGCCTAGGGTCCTAAAACCTCCACCTTTGAGACATGCCCTGGAGGCTTTGCTCACTTAGCTGTCACCACAGACAGGGAAATAGCTGAGTCTAGTGACCTAAGCCCAACCCCTCTCCCTCTCCGTTTTTCCTGAAAGGAAGTGATTCTCCTGCTGGTCTGAGCGCTCTCTCCCCCCACCTCCCACCAAGCCGGCACAACTTCCGGTAGTTCATTTGCACCCGTAGGTAGACGCTTCCTGGAAGAACTCTGCCGAGCGTATTTGATGGCTGTTCTGTTTCTGGCCGTTCTGTTCTTTTGCTGTCTCCTCTGGGGGAACTGGTTGATCTTGCACAGGGTTTAAAAATTCATGACTCCTAGGAAGATGAAATGAGATGGAGCAGAAAATAAGAACCCAGCCCCAGCTGTCCAGAGGGACAGAGAGATTCTTTCCAGTGAACAGCAAGACGCAGAGGACAGGGGGCGAGAGGAAGCCCTCAGGATGCACGGAGACCTGGTTTTGACTCTGCACACACCTGATTTTCTGGGACCTGTGCTCTGGGACTCAGCTCCTCCAAGCCTGTTTCTTTAGCTTCTGATAAGTTCGTGGTAGAATTCATACCTGAGGATTCCGAAAGAACACTATTTAAGTGTTTAGCGCATAGCTGGGTGTACAGAAGGCCTCAATGAGTGCTTATGAGTCTTACTTTTCCCAGCCTCTCTTGCAGTTAGGGCCTTCTGGCCAATGTGCTACACAAGGAGTGGAGGCGTGCCGTTCCCAGTCTGAGGCAGTCAGTGGTGGTGGGTTTTCTACTCTCTGTGCTTGGAGAGAGGACTGTCAGGATGGGAGAACCACAGGATGGAAGCAGCCTGGATCACTGAGTCACTGTCTGGAGGCAGGCTGTCCCTGAGCGCGGCTCTTCGCTCAGCAGACAGGGACGTGATAGAGAAACCGTTCTGCTTCCAGCCTCTCAGGGCTGGGATGCTGTTTGCTGCTGCAGCCTAAGCGAAAGGTTTTTCAGAGATTTGACTCTCCACACTCTTTCAGGGTCAAGTCTCTGAAAATCAGATGCCCTCTGTGCATCCAGAGGGCTTCCTCTCGAGCCCTGTCCTCGGTGTCTTGCTGTTTTTCAGAGAAACAGAATCAATAGGCTGTATAAGAGCTCCTAACGGTGTATCTATAGTGGAATATTATTCAACCATAAAAAAGAAGGAAGTCTTGCCATTTGCAACAGCATGGATGGACCTTGAGGGCATGGTTATTTAGTCCCTAAGTTGTGTCAGACTCCTGGTGATCCTGGACTGCCAGGATCCTCTGTCCATTGGATTTCCCAGGTAAGAATACTGGAGTGGATTGCCATTTCCTTCTTCAGGGGATCTTCCTGACCCAAAGATCAAACCCAAGTCTCTTGCATTGGCGAGTGGATTTTTTACCACCAAGGAAGTCTGAGGACATTATGTTAAGGGTAATAATTTCTCAGATAAAGGCATACTGTGTGATCTCAGTTACATATGCAATAGAAGAAAAACAAACTCATCGAAACAGAAAGTAAATTGGTGGTTGCCAGAGGCAGAGATGGGGAAAAGGGGAATGAGTGAAGGTGCTCCAGGGGCACAAAATTCTGATCATAAGATGAATAACTTCTGGGGATATAACGTACACCATGACGACTAGAGTTAACCGCGCTATACTGTACACTTAAAAGTACTAATTGATGCTGGTGCTGGAGAAGACTTTTGAGAGTCCCTTGGACTGCAAGAAGATCAAACCAACCAATCCTAAAGGAAATAAACTCTAAATATTCATTGGAAGGACTGATGCTGAAGCTGAAGCTCCAATACCTTGGCCACTTGATGTGAAGAGCCAACTCATTGGAAAAGACCCTGATGCTGGGAAAGATTGAGGGCAAGAGGAGAAGGGGACAACAGAGGATGAGATGGTTGGATGGCATCACCGACTCAATGGACGTGAGTATGAGCAAGCTCCAGGAGATAGTGAAGGACAGGGAAGCCTGGCATGCTGCAATCCTTGGGGTCACAGAGTCGGACACTACTTAGCGACTGAACAACAAGAAGAAAGTAGATCTTAAAAGTTTTCACCATATACACACAAAAGGTGATGATGTAAGATGACAGATAATATATTAACTCACCTTACGGTGGTAATCATTTTGCAGTATATGCATATTAAATCACAATGTTGTACACTTTAAACTTACCCATGGTCTATGTCAATTGCACCTCAATAAAGCTAGAAAAAGAGAAACAATAAATAAAATTTAAGATTTTATTTAAATTTTATGGGCAGGAAGTAGATTGAGAAATTCCTGCAATTCTCAAAGAGGGTAGAGCCCAAAACCCCTGCTTCAGATGCAATCAGGGAGGATAATGGGAAGGAAAGAGGCTCCAGTGAGCAGGCCAAGTGCCCCAGAGAGCCGGTGAACGGGGTTCCTTGTAGGGGAGCAGTCACGGGGTCTCCTCTGCCCCAGAGGAGGGACCCACATGGTATCTGCCCAGCAGGCTTCCAAACCGTGGCTGCTGGCACTTCCCAAGAGCATCATTTTAAAATAATTAAAAATTAAAAATAATTAAAAATAATTTTATTTCTTTATTACATTTTTAATTGGAGGATAATTGCTTTACAGAATTTTGTGGCTTTTGGTCATACATCAACAAGAATCAGCCATAGGTACACCCATGTCCCCTCCTTCCTGAACCTCCCTCCCACCCATCTCCTTCCTGCATCTTCTTAAAAATACTTTATTTCTTTGTGGCATGAGGGATATTTAACTGTGGCATACAGGATCTAGTTCCCTGACCAGGGATCCAACCCTGGTCCCCTACACTGGGAACACAGACTCTTAGCCACTGCACCGCCAGGGAGGTCTCCTCTCCCCCGTGGCATCTTTCCTGGGGCTACCCTGCCACTGCTCTGTGTTGTATTCTGAGTGTGCAGGGAGAGCTGGTAAATTGTCTTTTAAATTCGTGTATCTCTGGATCGAGAGGGGCCACATCTAAGCACATAAGGAGACCTCAGGGCATCCAAGAGACCCTTGGCTAGAGGCAGGGACTGGGTTTTGTCTCTTGGAAAGGGGGTTCATGTGTGTTGTGTGTAGGAAGAAGAGTGAATTAAATGCAGTATTTGGAGATCAGAAGGACAGACTGGGATAGACTTCTAGGGCTCAGCCGGATCTGGTCCTCCTCCCAGCTCCCTGGGAGAACGACCCTTTCCAGGCTCCTTGCAGACAGCAGGGCCACGTGACGATCTCCAGCCCCTGGGCTGTGAGAAGTGACACGTGTCACTTCTGGGTTGAGAGGATGAGAGTCTTCCCACTCTCCCGACTTCTTCAGTGGCAGCTGTGGAGACCACACACTGAGATGACAGAGCCTGGATGGCTGGGTCACTGCACAAAGGAGCTGTGCTGAAGAGATGCCCAGTTCACACTGGACTTGGAACAAGTGAGGAGTAAACCTTGCTTTATGAAGCCACTGAGATGTGGTGCTTTTATTGCTTACCATTGTCTAGCCTAACCTGGCAAGTACGTTTCTATTAGGAAAATCATAGCTGTAGCATGCCTAGGATTGTCTCAGTGTGTGTTCAGTCGCTCAGTCCTGTCCGACTCTTTTCAACCCCATAGACTGTAGCCCACCAGGCTCCTCTGCCCATGGAATTTTCCAGGCAAGAATACTAGAGCAGGTTGCCATTTCCTACTCCAAGGAATCTTCCTAATCCAGGGATTGAACCCATGACTCTTACGACTCCTGCATTGGCAGGCAGATTCTTTACCACTGGGTCCGGTTTGATCCCTGGTCAGGAAACTAGATTCCACATGCCGCAACTAAGACCTAGAACAGCCAAATTAAATAAATCAATATTTAAGGGAACCTCTTAAAACATGCAAACATTCTCCATTAACTTGTTGGGTCTCATGAACGGGCTCCATCGGCCACGCTCTTGAATGGTCTTGCAACCAGCAGAGAGAGCTCCACGAAGAGCCTTTACCTTCATTTATCTGATCAGTCCATTAGTCATTCGATGAGTGTTAATGAGTACCAGTGATGTGCCGGGCATTGTGTTAAAAACAGGGGCTACAATGGGGTGTGAGATAGGGCTCCTTCCTCTATGGAACTTGTAGGAGGGGAAGGTTACGCATAAACTATCTCTCCATGCTCCCCGCGACCATGGAGGGTAGCAGAATGAGCAAGAGTATTGGAGGCTGACCTGGTTGGGTTCAAATCCCAGTTGAATCCATGTAATACACTTGCTTAGAACACTGCCTGGCAGGTGGCAAGTTTTACACACACACACACACACACACTCATGCACTTACCCCAGGCCTGGCTGACTGCAAAGGCTGCAAGCTAATCCACCTTAACCTATAGTTTTTTTGGCTGCACCACATGGCTTACAAGATCTTAGTACAGTAACCAGAGATTGAACCTGGGGCCACAGCGGTGAAAGCACTGAGTCCTAACCACTGGACCACCAGGGAATTCCCAAGCATTAATTTTTCAACATTATTATGTCATTTTATTTCAGAAATAAGCATACAAGTTTGATCGTGACGTAGAAAATTGTCTATCCTCCCTTCCAAATGTCATCTCTAACCCCTCCTACCACGTGCCCCTTGCTCCAGCCTCACACGGGAAACCACATCAAGAGTCTGCAAACATGCCCTGCACTCTCGCACTCGCTCTGCCTGGAAAGCCTTTCCCTTGGCTCCGGGCACGGATCTGAGTAAGTCTGTTTCCTGATTATAGCTCTCTGATGGTTCTTGGAGGAAATGCCTCGAGGAAATCACTCTCAAGCTGAATCAGAGGCCTTGTTTTCATAGATGAAGGCCATTTTATTAAGTGGGATCTCATGTGTTACCACAACTGCAAAGCGAGACAGATAACTCAGGGTAGGGCTCGGTGCGTGGGGGGAGTGGAATGCAGTGGCCTGGAGAGGAAGAGATGAGAGCGCTGGGCCCCGGGCCCCTGGCAAAGGCCTCCAGAAGCAGTGAGTAGGAGAATACAGGCAGTGAGCCCCAAAGAGCAGAAGGTTCCCGAAGCAGGCAGCCTCCCTGAGGTTTTACTGGGGGTGTAGACAAACAGTTTTGTAAAGTATGTATTTATTTATTTGACTGTGCCAGGTCTTAGTTGCAGCCTTTGTGATATTTTAATTGGCATGTGGGAGCATGTGGGATCTGAAGAGGGCATGGCAACCCACTCTAGGATTCTTGCCTGGAGAATCCCCATGGACAGAGGAGCCTGGCGGGCTACAGTCCATGGGGTTGCAAAGAGTCGGACACGAGTGAACGACTCAGAGCTGCACAGCACAGGACATGTGGGATCTAGTTCTCTGACCAGGGATCGAACCCTGGGCCCCCTGCATTAGGAACATGGAGTCTTAGCCAATCGGACCACCTAGGGAGTCCTCAGACAGTTCTTTTTTTAAGAACTTATATCCTTAAGTGGCTGAGTCGTGGGAATAGCACACATAAGTGCCCCACCAAAGAAAGCCCTTTCTTGGTGCTTCCTTGATGGCTCAGATGGTAAAGAATCTGCCTGCAATGCATGAGACCTGGGTTTGATCCCTGGGTTGGGAAGATCCCTTGGAGAAGGCAGTGGCTACCCACTCCAGTATTCTTGCCTGGAGAATTCCATGGACAGGGAAGCCTGGTGTGCTGCAGTCTGTGGGGTCACAAAGAGTCGGACATGACTTAGCAACTAGCACTTTCATACTCACTAGGAATAGGCAACACTGCAGCAGGTGCGGAGGGCAGCCGGAACCAGGCTGCCAGCTTCTGTCCCCACTCCCCACTCACCAGCTCACTGGCCAGCGGCATGACACTTCTGCACCATTTCCCAGTTAAAGTGGGATGGCCAGAGTGCCTCTACCTTTCTTAATGAGAAGTAAATGAGCTAAATTAGAAATTTGCTTTTCATGGTAAGCACAGCTATTATTAGTCTCAGGACAAAGCTAAAAGAAGCGTGGTCTGTCTTCCTGACACTGACCAGGACACCGACCGCATGTCAGCTCGTTTCTCTTGCCACATGGCTGATGCACAGTGTAGGTGGGGGGATCCCATGGCAAACGTTACTCTTGAACGTTGAAAACCATTTTTTTATGGGACAAACCAATAGAAAAGTGTGTCGGAGAAGCCAGTTGAATTCTTTCAGTCTCTCCACCTACACACATATGGCTGTTGGCATTCTCAGCACTGGATAATATCACGGCTTAAAAAGAAAACTGATTTAATGGAGAATTCCACCTCCATTTTATTTATTTATTTTGGCCACACCACGTGGCACGCTGGACCGAAGTTCCCCTGACCAGGGATCGATCCTGTGCCTCCTGCAATGGCAGTGTGGGTTCTTAATCACTGGCTCACCAGGGAGGTCCCTCACCTTCATTCTAGATCCGAATGGTATTAAACCAAGTATCCTGGGAGGGCAGATGGGTCCTAACCAGTTCCATTTTTCTTAGTGAGGAACTTGTTTTTACATATGAACTTTTGTAACTCACTCAGACTCCTTTTATTTGCACTTAATTTTCATTTAACCATTTTATTTAAAACATTAAAATTACTAAAATTGTTGCTGCTTTTTGTTTTTACAGTCACAGATGTGGTTTTTGACGAAGATGCCAGAGCAATCCAATGGGATGTCTTTTTAATAAACGATGTTGGAACAACTGGAAAAAAAAGAACCTGAAACTTTACCTCAACCACACCTAAAAATTCATTTGAGATATAAAGATATGTTCATGACTTAGTGACAAGCAAAGATTTCTTAAACGAGCCACAGAAAGTAATAACCATAAAAGAAAAAGCTGATAAATTGGACTTCATCAAAGTTTAAAACTTCAACTCTTCAAAAGTCTCTTTTAAGAAAATGAACAGAATAGCCACAGACTTGGGTAAAAAGATTTGCAAACAAATATCTGGCAAAGGACTGGTATGCAGCACATAAAAAGAATGCCTACAATTCAATAATAAATGAAAACGAAATTTAAAAATGAGCTAAACCATCGAACAGATACTCCGCAAAAGAAGATAGATGAATGTGGCCAATAAGCACGTGGAAAAAAATATTCAACATCATTCATTGTCAATGCAAATTAAAACCACAATGAGGCAACAGGACATACTTACCAGGATGGCTAGAATTTAAGGCACAGACAACACAAAATGCTGGCAAGCCTCTGGGACAGCTGCATGTCTCACACGTTTTTGGTGGGAGTGTAAAATAGAACATCGACTTTGGAAAAAGTCCTGGCAGTCACTCTGAAACTAGTTATACACCTTCCTATGACCTGGCAATTCTATTTCTAGATGTTCACCAAGAGAAATAAGGACGTGTGTTCAGAGAAGGACTTGTGCATGGTATCTCGTTCATGATAGCCCCAAACTGGAAACAGCTTGGGTGTCTGTGTGCGTGCGGGCTTAGTCACGACCGACTCTGCAGTCCCCCGGACTGCGGCCCGCCAGGCTCCTCTGTCCATGGCATTCTCCAGGCAAGAATACTGCAGTAAGTTGCCATTTCCTATTCCAGGGATCTTCCTGACCCACAAACAGACTGTGGTTGAGTCAGATGATGGAACACAATGGTCAATAATAAACAGGGACGAATACTGATGTATGTGATGACACGGAGGAACCTCAAAAACACTGTGCTGAATGAAAGCTGCTGCTGCTGCTGCTAAGTCGCTTCAGTCGTGTCCGACTCTGTGCAACCCCATAGATGGCAGCCCGCCAGACTCTGCTATCCCTGGGATTCTCCAGGCAAGAACACTGGAGTGGGTTGCCATTGCCTTCTCCGGCTGAATGAAAGCAGGCACATGCAAAAGAGTCCATACTGTGTGATTCCATCTATATGAAATTCGACAGCAGACAGAACTAATCTATGGCAGAGGAAAAAATCAGAGATATGGTTGCCTGGGCTGTGGGGAGGTGTGTTGTGGGGACTGATTGGGATGGAGCATGCAGGAAATTTCTGGGGTGATGGTAATTTCTTGATGGGAGGTTGGTGTAAGCATTTGTCAAAACTCAGCAAACATACAATTAAGATTTGTACATTTCATTGTATGTACATTTTACAGCAAAAGAAAACATTTAAATATAAAGTATCAAAGTCTAGTTAATAATATGCATTCTGAAGTATTTAAGGGAAATGTTCTGATGTCTATAATTTTCTTTGAAATGCATCAAAAACTGGACGGATTTTTAAAAATATTTATTTGGCTGTGCCAGGTCTTAGTTGTGGCATGCAAGATCTTTTCAGTTGCAGCACATGGAATCTAGTTCCCTGACTAGGGATTGAACCCATGCCCCCTAAAGGAGAAGCATAGTCTTCACCCCTGGACCACCACGGACATGCTCTAAAGCACTTTGGTATGTTTCAAATTTTTTAAAAATAATTGTTAGAAAAATTCAGTAACATCTCATTTTTTTTATAGTTACCTTTTTAATTTTGGCAAGTGACACTATTGACGTGATTTTTTTCTAATTATGGTGATGACGTCATTTCCTTTTAAAATGAATTTGTTTAAATAAAAAGGAACTCAAGAGAGAGAAGTACGTAGATATTGGTATGGATGGTACATCAGCATAGATGGCAGAGCTCATGATGCCAGAGTGAACAAGGTAAGTCTGGGACAAAGGGGTGCTGGGAGATACCCAAGTTCTGGGGAGACCTCAGCTTAAATCCTGTTTAGCTGCTTCCCAGCTCTGTGGCTGTGGGCAAGCCTCTCTGAGTTTGTTTCCTCAGGTAGAAGTGGGATGATGCAATCTCCTCTGAAGGGAGGCCTGTTTCAAGATGACCCAGGGAAAGCCTGGCTTGGGAGACCACAGTAAGCGCCACTCCACTGCCTGCATCTGGGAAGGGTGGAGAACACTGCTCCCTGGAAAACCAGTCTGGAGGATACAGCCAAGGCCGGGAGCATACATGCTTGGTGGGGATGAGCGGTAGGCAGAGATTTCTGAGAACATCCACCACACTGAGTGAGGAGTGAGAAAACACTCAGCCTTCTTTATGGTCCAACTCTCACATCTGTACAAGACTGCTAGGAAAATCATAGCTTTAACTATACGGACCTCTCTCCAGTGGGGAGATAGTCATTCATCGAAGAATGATGGGTTTAAAATGGATAGGTCAGGGAGGGCTTCTCTGAGGAAATGCACGTGAGCAGAGATCTGAAAGAGGAGAGGAGTGAAGAGGGAAAGGGAGGAGAGAGAATCCTGGGCAGAAGGAACCACATGTGCAAAGGGCCTGTGGTGTGGGAATGGGCACGGAGAGGATGAGAGGCTGAGGAAGCCTTGGCAGGGCCAGAGCAAAGAAACTGGCAGCTGGGCCAAGATGAGGTTTAGGATGTGGGCATCCCATACAGGACCCTTACAGGTCATGTTCAATATTTTCTTTAAAAATTTCTAAATTTAGTTTTGGCTGCATTAGATCTTTGCTGTGTGGGGGCTTTCTCTAGTCACGGCAAGTGGGGGCTGCTCTCCAGCCGCCGTGCACGGGCCTCTCATTGCAGGGGCTTCCCTCGTCTGCAGATCATGGGCTCTAGGGCAGCTGGGCTTCCGTGGCTGCAGCCTATGGGCTCTGTAGTTGTGGTGCATGGGCTTAGTTGCCCTGTGGTACATGGGATCTAACCAGACCAGGGACTGAACCCATGTCCCCTGCATTGGCAGATGGATTCCCAACTACTGGACCACCAGGAAAGGCCCCCCAATTTTTTTTTCCTAGAAGGTTTGAATAAATTGTATTTTATCTATTTATTTATTTCATATGGGCCTCTCCCCCATCCCCCAATTTTATCATTTTTGGCTGTGCCGGGTCTTCGTTGCTGCATGGCATCTTCCCTAATTGCAGAGAGCAGGGGCTACTCTCTAGCTGTGGTGCACAGGCTTCCCATTGCAGTGGCTTCTCCTGTTTTGGAGCATGGGCTCTAGGGTGCGTGGGCTTCAGTAGCTGCAGCTCCTGGGCTTTAGAGCTTCAGCTTAGTAGTTGCGGTGTACCAGCGCGGTTGCTCCAAGGCACGTGGGATCCTTCCAGATTAGGGATCAAGCTCACGTCTCCTGCACTGGCAGGTGGATTCTTTACCACTGAGCCAGCAGGAAAGTCCCAGGATTTTCATTTCTATTTAAGAGCAGTTGAAGGGTTTTCAGGAGGGGGAAGCATGGCTGGTACAGTGCATTGCAAGACACTGATTTCAGGGCTGCAGGTAGAGAACAGATCTGAAGGGAGTTCAGATGGCCATAGCTGTTGTCCGGCTAAAGGATGCAAATGGCTTTGCTCATGGGGATGATGCTGGAGACAGAAAGTAGAGGGTTGCAAGAGCTCTTTTGGAAGTAAGTCCACCTGCCTTGGGATGTAATGGATGGAGAGGGAGGAGTTCAGCACCTTTCTTAGCTTGAACAACTGGATAGAGGCTGATGCCCTTCACTGAGAGACTACAGAGGAAGACTAGGGAGGTTTCGGTGGGGTGGGTGAGGTAGGGGGAATAGCCTTGTTCCCTTTTGGACATGCTGAGTTTGCAGGACCTTTGAGATACGCTGTAGGAGCAAAGCTGGCAGTTAGATGTGCAGGCTGGAGCTCAAAGGAAAGTATGGTTTGAAACACAGATTTGAGAATTGTCCACATTCCCGCAGTAATGGGGAGTTTCCCTGGTGGCTCAATGGTAACAGCAGCAAGGTGGTAATGGATACCCTGGTGTGGGTGAGATCACAAGAGGGAGTACCGAGAGAAAAAAAGGACGACTCTTGGGGCAGCATCAGGGGGGAACTTCAAATTTAATGACTGCAGGGCGGAGGTGCAGGGGTTGGGGGGGGTGCCGATGTGTCTCCAAATAGGTAGAGGTGTGACTGGAAAGGCAGAAGGAAACTCAAGGAAATGCTGAATCATAAAAGCAAGGGAGGTTTCTATCATTGGTCAGAGGGGACAGTAAAGCTTTGAATAATCATTGGATTTAGCAACTTGGAGGTCCTTGTGACCTTGGTGAGAGATGCTTTTGTCATCTCTGAAATGAGGTGGGGAAGCTAGAGAGGTGAAGACAAGGAAAGGACGGGAGACAAGGAAGTGGAGGAGTGTTGTCATCTCTTGAGAGAAGCTGACTTCTGAAAAGGAGGAAAGGAAAAGGTTTCACGTGCCAGTAGCCACACACACCCCATCTTTTCCTAGACCTAACTCTCAAGTCTAACTTGTTTTGCTGGTTCCCCTCCATGCTTCTCCCTTTCTCCTCAACATACTGAAGCTATTTGGAACAATTAAGTAGGAGGCTTCCCTGGTGGTTCAGATGGTAAAGAATCTGCTTCCATTGCAGGAGACCCAGGCTCTGATCCCTGGGTCAGGCAGATCCCCTGGAGAAGGGTATGGCAACCCACTCCAGTATTCTTGCCTGGAGAATCCCATGGACAAGGGAGCCTGGTGGGCCACAGTCCATGGGGTCGCAAAGAGTCGGACACGACTGAGTAACCAACATAGACAAGTAAAAGGCACACCTTTAATCTGATCCTTCCTGAGACACTTCATCCAAGGGAAAGTTTTACTGGGCCTTTGTTGTCCAAAGCTTTGCCTACATCTTCTCTTTG
>SJYC01139734.1:0-11602 GCA_006408675.1 Madoqua kirkii | reverse complement strand
AGACTGCGGCCCGCCAGGCTCCTCTGTCCATGGCATTCTCCAGGCAAGAATACTGCAGTAAGTTGCCATTTCCTATTCCAGGGATCTTCCTGACCCACAAACAGACTGTGGTTGAGTCAGATGATGGAACACAAATGGTCAATAATAAACAGGGACGAATACTGATGTATGTGATGACACGGAGGAACCTCAAAAACACTGTGCTGAATGAAAGCTGCTGCTGCTGCTGCTAAGTCGCTTCAGTCGTGTCCGACTCTGTGCAACCCCATAGATGGCAGCCCGCCAGACTCTGCTATCCCTGGGATTCTCCAGGCAAGAACACTGGAGTGGGTTGCCATTGCCTTCTCCGGCTGAATGAAAGCAGGCACATGCAAAAGAGTCCATACTGTGTGATTCCATCTATATGAAATTCGACAGCAGACAGAACTAATCTATGGCAGAGGAAAAAATCAGAGATATGGTTGCCTGGGCTGTGGGGAGGTGTGTTGTGGGGACTGATTGGGATGGAGCATGCAGGAAATTTCTGGGGTGATGGTAATTTCTTGATGGGAGGTTGGTGTAAGCATTTGTCAAAACTCAGCAAACATACAATTAAGATTTGTACATTTCATTGTATGTACATTTTACAGCAAAAGAAAACATTTAAATATAAAGTATCAAAGTCTAGTTAATAATATGCATTCTGAAGTATTTAAGGGAAATGTTCTGATGTCTATAATTTTCTTTGAAATGCATCAAAAACTGGACGGATTTTTAAAAATATTTATTTGGCTGTGCCAGGTCTTAGTTGTGGCATGCAAGATCTTTTCAGTTGCAGCACATGGAATCTAGTTCCCTGACTAGGGATTGAACCCATGCCCCCTAAAGGAGAAGCATAGTCTTCACCCCTGGACCACCACGGACATGCTCTAAAGCACTTTGGTATGTTTCAAATTTTTTAAAAATAATTGTTAGAAAAATTCAGTAACATCTCATTTTTTTTATAGTTACCTTTTTAATTTTGGCAAGTGACACTATTGACGTGATTTTTTTCTAATTATGGTGATGACGTCATTTCCTTTTAAAATGAATTTGTTTAAATAAAAAGGAACTCAAGAGAGAGAAGTACGTAGATATTGGTATGGATGGTACATCAGCATAGATGGCAGAGCTCATGATGCCAGAGTGAACAAGGTAAGTCTGGGACAAAGGGGTGCTGGGAGATACCCAAGTTCTGGGGAGACCTCAGCTTAAATCCTGTTTAGCTGCTTCCCAGCTCTGTGGCTGTGGGCAAGCCTCTCTGAGTTTGTTTCCTCAGGTAGAAGTGGGATGATGCAATCTCCTCTGAAGGGAGGCCTGTTTCAAGATGACCCAGGGAAAGCCTGGCTTGGGAGACCACAGTAAGCGCCACTCCACTGCCTGCATCTGGGAAGGGTGGAGAACACTGCTCCCTGGAAAACCAGTCTGGAGGATACAGCCAAGGCCGGGAGCATACATGCTTGGTGGGGATGAGCGGTAGGCAGAGATTTCTGAGAACATCCACCACACTGAGTGAGGAGTGAGAAAACACTCAGCCTTCTTTATGGTCCAACTCTCACATCTGTACAAGACTGCTAGGAAAATCATAGCTTTAACTATACGGACCTCTCTCCAGTGGGGAGATAGTCATTCATCGAAGAATGATGGGTTTAAAATGGATAGGTCAGGGAGGGCTTCTCTGAGGAAATGCACGTGAGCAGAGATCTGAAAGAGGAGAGGAGTGAAGAGGGAAAGGGAGGAGAGAGAATCCTGGGCAGAAGGAACCACATGTGCAAAGGGCCTGTGGTGTGGGAATGGGCACGGAGAGGATGAGAGGCTGAGGAAGCCTTGGCAGGGCCAGAGCAAAGAAACTGGCAGCTGGGCCAAGATGAGGTTTAGGATGTGGGCATCCCATACAGGACCCTACAGGTCATGTTCAATATTTTCTTTAAAAATTTCTAAATTTAGTTTTGGCTGCATTAGATCTTTGCTGTGTGGGGGCTTTCTCTAGTCACGGCAAGTGGGGGCTGCTCTCCAGCCGCCGTGCACGGGCCTCTCATTGCAGGGGCTTCCCTCGTCTGCAGATCATGGGCTCTAGGGCAGCTGGGCTTCCGTGGCTGCAGCCTATGGGCTCTGTAGTTGTGGTGCATGGGCTTAGTTGCCCTGTGGTACATGGGATCTAACCAGACCAGGGACTGAACCCATGTCCCCTGCATTGGCAGATGGATTCCCAACTACTGGACCACCAGGAAAGGCCCCCCAATTTTTTTTTCCTAGAAGGTTTGAATAAATTGTATTTTATCTATTTATTTATTTCATATGGGCCTCTCCCCCATCCCCCAATTTTATCATTTTTGGCTGTGCCGGGTCTTCGTTGCTGCATGGCATCTTCCCTAATTGCAGAGAGCAGGGGCTACTCTCTAGCTGTGGTGCACAGGCTTCCCATTGCAGTGGCTTCTCCTGTTTTGGAGCATGGGCTCTAGGGTGCGTGGGCTTCAGTAGCTGCAGCTCCTGGGCTTTAGAGCTTCAGCTTAGTAGTTGCGGTGTACCAGCGCGGTTGCTCCAAGGCACGTGGGATCCTTCCAGATTAGGGATCAAGCTCACGTCTCCTGCACTGGCAGGTGGATTCTTTACCACTGAGCCAGCAGGAAAGTCCCAGGATTTTCATTTCTATTTAAGAGCAGTTGAAGGGTTTTCAGGAGGGGGAAGCATGGCTGGTACAGTGCATTGCAAGACACTGATTTCAGGGCTGCAGGTAGAGAACAGATCTGAAGGGAGTTCAGATGGCCATAGCTGTTGTCCGGCTAAAGGATGCAAATGGCTTTGCTCATGGGGATGATGCTGGAGACAGAAAGTAGAGGGTTGCAAGAGCTCTTTTGGAAGTAAGTCCACCTGCCTTGGGATGTAATGGATGGAGAGGGAGGAGTTCAGCACAGTTCTTAGCTTAACAACTGGATAGAGGCTGATGCCCTTCACTGAGAGACTACAGAGGAAGACTAGGGAGGTTTCGGTGGGGTGGGTGAGGTAGGGGGAATAGCCTTGTTCCCTTTTGGACATGCTGAGTTTGCAGGACCTTTGAGATACGCTGTAGGAGCAAAGCTGGCAGTTAGATGTGCAGGCTGGAGCTCAAAGGAAAGTATGGTTTGAAACACAGATTTGAGAATTGTCCACATTCCCGCAGTAATGGGGAGTTTCCCTGGTGGCTCAATGGTAACAGCAGCAAGGTGGTAATGGATACCCTGGTGTGGGTGAGATCACAAGAGGGAGTACCGAGAGAAAAAAAGGACGACTCTTGGGGCAGCATCAGGGGGGAACTTCAAATTTAATGACTGCAGGGCGGAGGTGCAGGGGTTGGGGGGGGTGCCGATGTGTCTCCAAATAGGTAGAGGTGTGACTGGAAAGGCAGAAGGAAACTCAAGGAAATGCTGAATCATAAAAGCAAGGGAGGTTTCTATCATTGGTCAGAGGGGACAGTAAAGCTTTGAATAATCATTGGATTTAGCAACTTGGAGGTCCTTGTGACCTTGGTGAGAGATGCTTTTGTCATCTCTGAAATGAGGTGGGGAAGCTAGAGAGGTGAAGACAAGGAAAGGACGGGAGACAAGGAAGTGGAGGAGTGTTGTCATCTCTTGAGAGAAGCTGACTTCTGAAAAGGAGGAAAGGAAAAGGTTTCACGTGCCAGTAGCCACACACACCCCATCTTTTCCTAGACCTAACTCTCAAGTCTAACTTGTTTTGCTGGTTCCCCTCCATGCTTCTCCCTTTCTCCTCAACATACTGAAGCTATTTGGAACAATTAAGTAGGAGGCTTCCCTGGTGGTTCAGATGGTAAAGAATCTGCTTCCATTGCAGGAGACCCAGGCTCTGATCCCTGGGTCAGGCAGATCCCCTGGAGAAGGGTATGGCAACCCACTCCAGTATTCTTGCCTGGAGAATCCCATGGACAAGGGAGCCTGGTGGGCCACAGTCCATGGGGTCGCAAAGAGTCGGACACGACTGAGTAACCAACATAGACAAGTAAAAGGCACACCTTTAATCTGATCCTTCCTGAGACACTTCATCCAAGGGAAAGTTTTACTGGGCCTTTGTTGTCCAAAGCTTTGCCTACATCTTCTCTTTGTCTATTTATAGATTTTTAATCCCGGAAGGCCAAGATTTCTGGGTTCTATTTCCTTTCATACCTGGTGAATTTCAGACACCAGGTAATTCTTGGCTGAGCTCATCTCTTCCTTATAAATCCTCACAATTGCAGCCACAGGGGTGATTGGTTTTCTGCCTTCCAGCCTCTTCCTTGTGGGCTGGCAGCCTAGTAAAGACATGGGCTTCCTCCCCAGTCAGAGCAGGCAGTAGCTTTACCCACGTTTTGCTAGTGCAGAGCGTAGAACTCCTACTTTTCCAGGGTCCTGCCTCAGTTTCTTTGGTTGCTCCTGCTCAAGTGCTAAGCCAGCGTCGCCACAGGCGAGTAACTCCATTGCTCTGGGCCTGTATCTGCACTGGCAAAATGAGGCCAGCAGGACAGCCTGCTTCCCAGGGCTGTTTCAGGAGCTGCGTGAGGCAGCGCAGGAGCTGTGTCAGTCCAGGGTGCGAGCGCTCAGGGTGGGCTGCCTGCTCAGATGGTTGCGGAGTTGTTACACGTGCTAGCCTGAGACGGACATTATGCTTATGAGAGCCTGATATACTAAGCAGCCGCCTTTCAAAAAGTGCTAAAGTGAGATGGTCACCTGCCCAGGAGACAGGATACTCACTCACACTGGCCCGTGAGTGAGTTTTCTTCTCTGTAAGCACATCTATATGGGAAGCCCAATTACCATCTGTGTCAGTTACCAACAGTTATAATAATGCTGTATCACAAATCGCCCCAAAACTTGGTGGCTTAAAGCAATAAGCATTTATTTACCTTAAGGGTCTCTGGGTTTGCAACCTGGACTGGGCTTGGCTGTGTTAGGGTTGGGGCCACTTGCCTATCAGCTGACTATGGTTGAGGGCACAAGTATGACTTGGAGACACGTCTCTCAGGCTCTGGAAAGCTTAGCTGGGAAGGCTTCCAGGTGGTGGCAGTAGCGGTGCAAGAGCTCAGGCAAGCCCAGTTGTGCAAGTGCTTTTCAGTGCCCCGCTTGCTTTATAAAGGAGGTAGTGGATGGCTCTGGAGCACAGGCACTGGAGGCCCACTGTCAGCTTCCAAATCCAGCTGCCCCACTTATGGGCTGTGACTCGGGGCAAGCAGCTCAATCTCACCAGGCCTCACTTTCCTCACCTGGACAAAGGAAATGAGAGCTGTGCCCGCCTTGGGTCCCTGTTGTGAGGCCTGAGTGACATCATCAGAGGAAAGCTCTGAGGAGTGCTGGGCACACCATCAGCCACCACCACTGGCTGTGATGACATCACTCGGGTGCCAGGCACCGTGCCGAGCACTTCCCACGCGTGACTTCTTTTGTCTTTGCGGCAACACGCGAGGTGGCTCTTTGACCTTTCCTTTCCAGATGAGACAAAGAGTGGAAAAGGTTAAACAGCATGCCCAAGGTCACCCAGCTGACCGATGGGAGAGCCAGGATTCTACCTTAGGTCCATCTCCCTCAACTGCTCTGCTCTGTTTCTCCAACCCGTGCCCCAGGGCGTCACCAAATGTGAATGTTCCACAACACAGAAACTAACTGAAACCCACTGGGAAACTATGTTCATCTTAACGTCATAATTTGCTTTTTAATGCTACATGCTTTGATGTGTAGTTATGGAAAGTGTGTTTATGTTGTCCTTTTAAAGATAACAGTCTCATCCTTGGCAGGGATATCTGGATTTGGGCGAGACCTGGGACCCAGACGGAGACTGTACCTCTCAGATCTCCTTACAGATCTCTTTGGATGCCTGATGTTATTTATCTTCGATAGCTTCAACTTTTCCACTATCCACCCTGAAATGTCTGGCGCCTGACAGATGTTTTTTTCTTTTTCCAGATATTTGTTTTTTAAAGGCAGAGGAGCACTCCTTGCCTCAGGTCACTGTCCCACGGATGCTGTGTCGCCTGATGGGGGTGGGAGGAGATCCTGATGCCAGTCCTCACTTCCAGAGGGTTCACTGGGAAACCTAACAAGGTGGCTGAACTGGGAGCTCATGAGCACTCTGGCTTGAGAGCTGCAGGATGGCAAGTCCTCCACCCTCAGATACAACCGGCTGTACTAATAACAAGCTACCAGAGAGTCTCCCAGCCCTGCTTGCTGTGTGAGCGTCCCCATCACAGAACCTCCTTCACTGTCTAGCAGAAGGACAGAAAGATAAAAGTAAACTCTCAGCTTGCCCAGTGGAATCTTTGCCTAGGGCTGTTTAAAACTGAGTGAGGTTTGTGCCAGTTGCCGCCCTGGTTGGAGCTGAGAAGATGGGGCACTTGACCTCCAGATGACGGCCTGTGCTGGTGAGAGGTGGCTCTGTAGTGACCCCAACAGATATGCCCCATCTAAGGTCCAGAGTTGGGCAAAGGGCATTTGGCTTATGGATTTTGGAGACTTAAAATAAACGCTGGGGAGAGGACAGCTTTTACTGGCCCCATTTGACATCTAATGTGGGAGCCTGTGTGACAGATCTCGCGAGACCACTTCAGGAGGGGTGGGGCAGGGCCAGTTGCCCGTGTGCGCACGCTCTGAATGAGGTCAGCGAGCAGTAAGGTGTCAGACGGAGAGGAATGAGTCCAGATTCTGGTTCCTCACGGATCCTTGGGGGCCTGCTGGCCCTTGCTCTATGTTTATTAATTTTTAAAAAATGTCCTGTGGTCGGCCTAGTTTCACTTAATGCCTAATAAAGGGAAAAAGTGTTCACATAGCACCCCTGGGTCTGACACTGAGCATCCTTCACTTTCAGAGATGACAGAGACCAGCAGCCTGGGAAAAAAACAACTTCTTTAGAAGCATGCCATCCCCAGGTGAAAGTGGCAGCTGAACCCTTTATATTAAATAAGACAAAAATCAGGCGAGGAGAGATCAAACCTCCAGGGGGAAAAAAAAAGCCCAAATTGCATACTTGGCTGCTGAGATTTGCTGTCTGGGAGTCCAGGATAGATGGGTCCACTGCCCATCTGCCATATGTACTTCTGACAGTCCAGACATCTCTCTACATCAAGTCTCTACATTAACATTCTCCTCACGGTACATCAGACAAGGCCTGAGTCTGCAGGGAGCTCCCTGGGCCATCAAAATTGGCTTCTGCCCTCCATTTCTCACTCCCATTCCTTGCTTAGATGATCATGCTACAGATTTTTCCTTCAAAGGCCTCGACACCAGGCTGTTTCAACACCAGGCTCTGTTTTCCCTCCAGTCTTCGCTGGCTGGTTAACACACCCCGTGGTCCTCTAACAGGCCTGGCTTTCCTACCGGCAGAGGACTTGGCCTGCACAAAGCTCTGGTGACCTTGCTGGCATGCCAGGCCTTTTGCGTTGATACCATTTCTTAGACTGAAGCCATGACCAAATGCTGACACCTAACATCTACCAAGAGCGTGCTGTGTGACGAGGACGATGGAAGTCTTGAGACACAAGCTTTCTCTCTTCATGTCTGATCTTCACAAAGAGTCAAGACAGGGAAAGTCATCAACCCCGTTTTATAGATGAAGAAAACTGAGGCTTAGCCCCATTCACTTACCCAGCAAGAAAGCAGGGGAGCCAGGATCTGACTTGTACCTATTGCCGGCCCTGCTTCTTCCAAGAGCGACCTTGGATGACTGAGTGCTTATTTTGGGAAGCACCTGGGAGCTTCCCGTCCCCCACGTGACACACAGGTCATGGCTTAGAACTGTCAAGTCTCTTCACTACGACTCGATCTGGGACAGTCCACTCTCAGAGCCCACTTTCTCATCTGCAAAATAGGTACGACAGTGCTTGTCTACAAGAGCTGGGAAGCTCTACTGAGATCGTAAGTAATGAAAGGCTGGTCCTCTCCTCTCCTCTCATCAGCCAAGGACCCTGAAGGGCAGGCAGGACCACACAGAGGTTCCATGGGAACCCAAGCTCCGTGACGCTGCCAACAGGTACTTTCTGCCTGTGTCTACCTCTGTTGTTCACCAACCGCCTGCTGAGCAAGTCTGGCCTGTTTCCTCCAATTCACACCTGTGTCCTGGCCCAATCTGGGTGACATCTGTTCTGTCTGGATGACAGCTCCGAGGGCAAAATTCTTCCAGTGAGACAAAACCACCCTCCTAGCAATCAGAAGTCTTTTGGTTCTGGAGCTAAACACATTCTACTAATGCATCCTAACATATTATTTCTTACACATTATCAGTTTATCTACTAAAGCAATTGTGGCTACTGCTACTGCTAAGTCACTTCAGTCATGTCCGACTCAGTGCGACCCCACAGACGGCAGCCCACCAGGCTCCCTTGTCCCTGGGATACTCCAGGCAAGAACACTGGAGTGGGTTGCCATTTCCTTCTCCAATGAAAGTGAAAAGTGAAACTGAAGTGGCTCAGTCATGTCTGATGAATAGTGACCCTGTGGACTGCAGCCTACCAGGCTCCTCTGCCCATGGGATTTTCCAGGCAAGAGTACTGGAGTGGGGTGCCATTGCCTTCTCCAAGCAATTGTGGAGACTGCAGAAATACAGAAAACATTTGCTGTAATTGATACTTGGAGATTGTGACCTTGTAAAACTCTATAAACATATGCCAGCATGAGAACATACAAAATTAAATTAACTGGGTGAGGGTTGAGGAGTTGTGATTTTCCTTTTTAAAATATTCTTTAATATACACAATTATCATTCAGTTTATAACATGAGCATTCTAGAGAAAATCTGCTGAGGATGCTGACTCTTAAGCAGCACGCCCACACCGTTCCTGCCCACTGCCCTCATTCTGCCTGCTGGGCCTTTGAAGGGTTCCACTCAGGGGGCTTGGACCAGCTTCCCCTGGCAGAAACAACCAACCCAGGCTGGAAGGGGGAATTTCACAGGGACAAAGCCCTGGCTCACTGGGGGAGCTTTCCACACAGCACAGGCAGCTGGCTGCCTCTTCACACTGGGCACACTTCTGGCTGAAGCAGTGAGCTGGCACAATGCTTCCTCCTATGGAGCCAGAGAGAGAGTCAGGCCTGAGCGACAGTAACATGGACAAACTGCTTCTGAGGCTTAGATGGGAGCCAAAGGGTCTTAGCACGAGGCACAGTGAACATATACATGTCCTTGGAGAGAGGTGGGTCCATCACTGCAGGCAGGACCAGAGGTCTGGGTGGGCTGAGCATCTAAGGAGAAGCAGGACATCAAGGCCAGTACCCATCACAGGCAACGAGCATCCGTAGAGCCCCTGAGGCCAGGCAGATGGTGCCACGTAGCTCAATGTGGCTTTTCGAAGAGGTATTCAAGATCCGGGGCCCGCAGTCGTTGCTCTTTGTTTTTGTTCTTAGCAAAGTCTCTCAGCAGGGCCATGACTTCGTTTTCAAATATTTCTGGGGCTGGTTTGCTTCTGTAAGGATGGGCAAAAAGAATTACGTTGGTCAGTCAACTGTCAGGTGTATAAGGCTCTTTATTTTTTTTAATATTTATTTATTTGAACACACGAGGTCTTAGTTGCAGCACACAGGATCTTCGATCTTTGTTTTGGCAGGTGGATCCAGTTCCCTGACCAGGGATCGAATCCATGCCCCCTGCATGGGGAGCACGGAGACTTAGTCACTGGACCACGAGGAAAATCCTGATAGTATAAGGACCTTAAAACTTGAAACTCTGGCTTGGCCTAAAACCACAGTGGGTACACAGAGCAGCTGCATTCTTTCTCTGGATATACACGCAGCTCGCACCACAGGCTGGCAACCTACGACAGCCGGTATTTGTAAAGAGCGTTACTGGAACAGCTGCTCTCACTTGTTTACATATTGTCCGTGGCTGCCTTTGTGCTACGACGGCAGGGCTGAGCAGTTGCCACAGAGACCATATGGCCGCAAGACGACAGCATTTATTATCTGGCCCAGCATTTATTATTTGGACAAGCACAGCTGACCCCTGGCCTGTCCAGCCCTCACTGTTCTGTTTTGCTTTGCATTCAGTACTTCAGTTGTTTTTGGAATACCGTTTTTTTCCTTCTAGTCTATTAATTTCCTGAGGCAAAAGTCCTTGGATGTTAAGTGATAGCAACTGATAACTCCAGTAAACTTAAAACATAAAAGAATTCACTGGAAGGCTATAACAGAGGCCCATAAAACTGACATGAACCTGTAGAACCAGATTTGGATGGAGGCAACAAATGCTCCAAGAGCAGAGAGGAGAGGATGCCAGCCTCAGGGCAGCAGGAGTCTGGTGGATGCTGCACACCTCCGAACTTTCTTTCCACCCTCGAGTCTCTCACTTAAGCAAAGCCTCCCAAACAAAACCTCCCATTGGGAAAGCTTGGGTACTAAGCTTTGGAATTACCCTCCTAGCAACACTAAACACAACGTCAGGAGAAAGCATTCCTCAAAACAAAGTCTGATTTTCCCTCATTTGCACATAGCTGGCATCTGGCGGGCCTGGCGTCTGTTGTTTTGTGTGACGATCAGAGTAAGATCGAGGCGATTTCAGTTTCCCTCTAGAATGAAAACTGGACATAACACCCCATTCATCCCAACAAGAAAAAGTCAGATAAACTAGAAACATCATAACTTTTTTGAAGCACTAGAGAGCTGAGGTCACAGGCACCCAAAGAAAATAAAACATAAGGAAAGAAAGGCCCTTCAAAGGAGAAAATGGACATGAACACACATGCTGACTTGAGACAGGGCACAGGAGGAAGGGGCACTGGGCACCATACAAACAGGCAAGAATTTAGCTAAAATTGTTCATCAACTGCTGAAAGCCAAGTGTAGGTGAGCACGAGTGTGAAATCTCTGGGAGCCACAGACACAAGGGGAATCTGCCCCAATGGGCAGGTTCTTCTCAACAACCTCTCACTGAGTATGCTCACGATGAAGACAGGGTCCAGAGCAGGAGGCTGCAGAAAGCCTCCCTCAGCAATGGAGGCCAGGAGTAGGGGGCAGTGTTTTTCACCCCCTGCAAAAGCATAAACCCCGGCCTAGTCCTTGTTCTCTACAGAACAAAAGCTTCAAGGGTCTGGGAATAGGTCAGTGAGTCCTGTCTTCTACAGGGCCCATTTGAGGACCCGCTTGGGCTAGTGGAAGAATAAAAGAAAAAATCCTCTACCCCTGTGGGACCAGCAGAATCACTGAAAAAGACCCTCCACCATGACTCAGGGTCACAGGGCCGGAAGTTGGACCAGGACAACAGACAACACCCTCCCGATCTCCTGTCCCCAAACTAACAAGCACCATCTGGAAATCAGTGTTTCTACCGCTGGGGGAGGGCCCTTTTGAGGCACAGAAATACAGGAAAGTGTACATGGTGAGACATGCTTCCCTGGTGGCTCAGTGGTCAAGAATCCACCTGCCAGTGCAGAAGACGTGGGTTCAATACCTGGGTCAGGAAGATGCCTGGAGAAGGAAGTGGCAACCCACTCCAGTATTCTTGCCTGGGAAATCTCATGGACAGATGAGTCTGGTGGGTTACAGTACACCGGGTCTAAAGAGTCAGACATGACTGAGCACATACGTATGCATATATACTGTAAACCCTAGGGCAATTACTAAAAAAATTATAAAGA
>SJYC01139732.1:0-25670 GCA_006408675.1 Madoqua kirkii | reverse complement strand
CTACTCAAACATAAAAAGAATATATATATATTTTTGCCATTTGCAGCAAAATAGTGGACTTGAGGGCATTATGCTGGTGAAATAAGTGAGACAGAGATAGAAAAATAATGTGTGATATTGTTTATATATTGAATCTAGAAATTACAACAACTAAGTGAATAAAAAAAAAATCAAACTCACGATATAGAGAATTAACTAGTGGCTACCTTGGAGAGAAGAAGGAGGGGTGGGGCAATAGGAATGGGAGGGTCAATAGGGGCAAAGAAAAAGGGATTATCAACATCAGTTCAGTTCAGCTGCTCAGTCGTGTCCGACTCTTTGTGACCCCATGAATCGCAGCATGCCAGGCCTCCCTGTCCATCACCAGCTCCCGGAGTTCACTTAGACTCACATCCATCGAGTCAGTGATGCCATCCAGCCATCTCATCCTCTGTCGTCCCCTTTGCCTCCTGCCTCTAATCCCTCCCAGCATCAGAGCCTTTTCCACTGAGTCAACTCTTCGCATGAGGTGGCCAAAGTACTGGAGTTTCAGCTTTAGCATCATTCCTTCCAAAGAAGGAATCAGCCAGGGCTGATTTTCTTCAGAATGGACTGACTGGATGTGCTTGCAGACCAAGGGACTCTCAAGTCTTCTCCAACATCACAGTTCAAAGCATCAATTCTTTGGTGCTCAGCTTTTTTCACAGTCCAACTCTCAGATCCACACATGACTACTGAAAAACTCATAGCCTTGACTAGACAGACCTTTGTTGGCAAAGTAATGTCTCTGCTTTCAATATGCTATCTAGCTTGGTCATAACTTTTTCTTTCCCCCCAGGAGTAAGCATATTTTAATTTCATGGCTGCAATCACCATCTACATTGATTTTGGAGTCCCCCCAAAACAAAGTCTGACACCGCTTTCACTTTTTCTCCATCTATTTGCCATGAAGTGGTGGAACCAGATGCCACGATCTTCATTTTCCTGATGTTGAGCTTTAACCCAACTTTTCGCTCTCCACTTTCACTTCCATCAAGAGGCTTTTTAGTTCCTCCTCACTTTCTGCCATAAGGCTGGTGTCATCTGCCTATCTGAAGTTACTGATTTTCTTCCTGGCAATTTTGATTCCAGCTAGTGCTTCTCCCATCCCAGCAGTTCTCATGATGTACTCTGTATATAACTTAAATAACCAGGGTGACAATATGCAGCATTGACATACTTCTTTTCCTATTTGGAACCAGTCTGTTTTTCCATGCTCTGTTCTAACTGTTGCTTCCTGACCTGCATACAGATTTCTCAAGAGACAGGTCAGGGTGTCTGGTATTCCTATCTTTTTCAGAAATTTCCACAGTTTATTGTGATCCACACAGTCAAAGGCTTTGGCAGAGTCAATAAAGCAGAAATAGATGTATTTCTGGAACTCTCTTGCTTTTCTGGTGATCCAGTGGATGTAGGCGATTTAATCTCTTGTTCCTCTGCTCTTTCTAAAACCAGCGTGAACATCTGGAATTTCACGGTTCACATATTGCTGAAGCTTGGCTTGGAGAATTTTGAGCATTACTTTAGTAGCCTGTGAGATGAGTGCAATTGTGTGGTAGTTTGAACATTTCTTGGCCTTGCCTTTCTTTTGGATTGGAATGAAAACTGACCTTTTCCTGTCCTGTGGCCACTGCTGAGTTTTCCAAATTTGTTGGCATATTGAGTGCAGCACTTTCACAGCATCATCATTCATAATTTGAAATAGTTCAACTGGAATTCTACCATCTCCACTAGCTTTATTCATAGTGATGCTTTTTAAGGCCCACTTGACTTCACATTCTAGGATGGCTCTAGGGGAGTGATCACACCATTGTGATTATCTTGGTCATGAAGATCTCCTTTTGTACAGTTCTTCCATGTATTCGTGCCACCTGTTCTTAATATCTTCTGCTTCTGTTAGGTCGATACAATTTCTGCCCTTTATTGAGTCCATCTTTGCATGAAACAGTCCCCTGATATCTCTAATTTTCTTAAAGTGATCTCTAGTCTTCCCCGTTCTGTTGTTTTCCTCTATTTCTTTGCATTGATCACTAAGGAAGGCTTTCTTGTCTCTCCTTGCTATTCTTTGGAACTCTGCATTCAGATGCTTATATCTTTCCTTTTCTCCTTTGCTCTTCACTTCCCTTCTTTTTACAGCTATTTCTAAGGCCTCCTCAGACAGCCATTTTGCTTTTTTGCATTTCTTTTCCATGGGGATAGTCTTGATCCCTGTCAATGAATGATGTACACTGTACAGTGTCATGAACCTCCGTCCACAGTTCATCAGGCACTCTGTTTATCAGATCTAGTTCCTTAAACCTATTTTTTACTTCTACTGTATAATCATAAGGAATTTGATTTAGTTCAATCTAAATGGTCAGTTGGTTTCCCTACATTCTTCAATTTCCATCTGAATTTGTCAATAAGGAGTTCATGATCTGAGCCACAGTCAGCTCCTGGTCTTGTTTTGTTGACTATATAGACCGTCTCCATCTTTAGCTGTAAAGAATATAATCAGTCTGATTTTGGTGTTGACCATCTGGTGATGTCCATGTGTAAAGTCTTCTCTTGTGTTGTTAGAAGAGGGTGTTTGCTATTACCAGTGCATTTTCTTGGCAAAACTCTATTAGTCTTTATCCTGCTTCATTCCATATTTCAAGGCCAAATTTGCCTGTTATTCCAGGTGTTTCTTGACTTTCTACTTTTGAATTCCAGTCCCCTATAATGAAAAGGACATCTTTTTTGGGTGTTAGTTCTTAAAGGTCTTGTAGATCAACTTCAGCTTCTTCAGCATTACAGGTTGGGGCATAGACTTGGATTACTGTGATACTGAATGGTTTACCTTGGAAACGAACAGAGATCATTCTGTCATTTTTGAGATTGCATCGAAATACTGCATTTTGGACTCTTTTGTTGACCATAATGGCTATTCCATTTCTTCTAAGGGATTCCTGCCCACAGTAGTAGATATAATGGTCATCTGAGTTATATTCACCCATTCTAGTCCATTTTAGTTCACTGATTCCTAGAATGTCAACGTTCACTCTTGCCATCTTCTATTTGACCACTTCCAATTTGCCTTGATTAATGGACCTAACATTCCATGTTCTTATGAAATATTGCTTTTACAGCATTGGACCTTTTTTCTATCTCCAGTCACATCCACAACTGGGTATCGTTTTTGCTTTGGTTCCCTCCCTTCATTCTTTCTGGAGTTATTTTTCCACTGATCTCCAGTAGCATATTGGGCACCTACTGACCTGGGAAGTTCCTCTTTCAGTATCCTATCATTTTGCCTTTTCATACTGGTCATGGCGTTCTCAAGGAAAGAATACTGAAGTGGTTTGCCATTGCCTTCTCCGGTGAACCACATTCTGTAGGACCTCTCTTCCATGACCCACTGGTTTTGGGGTGGCCCCATGGACATGGCTTTGTTTCATTGAGTTAGACAAGGCTGTGGTCCTAGTGTGATTAGATTGACTAGTTTTCTGTGATTATAGTTTCAGTGTGTCTGCCATATGAAATTATGTGATGAAATATCTGAAAATTATAAAGCACAATAGAATTTAAAGCACCTTTGATTTAATTTTAGAAAGACAAAAATAAATTAAGGTCCAATATTATATGCAGTTTTGCAATGCAATCTGGTAAAATGAAGGGGTTCCAAATGGCTTAAGAACTTTGGCAAATCCCTCCCCTCACTCTGTTCTCATGGGTAAGGTTACCTAGGAAAAGCAGGGGAAAAATTTAGTCCTCCTTATCAAGGGAATAGACACGGTACCTGTTTGTCCCTCATTAGTGATTTTCAGTTCCAAGCAGCCCACAGAATTAATCAGACAAGCCAACCAGATCCTCCAAGAGGAACCAAAGGACACTCCTCATCTTGATACTAGAAAACCTGCCTCTGGAAGCTCCTGATTCCTCATTCCCAGGTGCAACCACATGTGGCCCTGTATTGAGGTCAGTGTCATCTTCACCAGGGCTGTGAGCAAATGTGACTAAGAAATTGTTGTTAATGTCATATTTCCATTGTTGGGTTCTGTGTTCAGCCATCTTCACAACCCTAAGGCAAGAATCTTTCCCACACTAACATGATGAAGAGATGTTGGATAAAACAGAAGACAAATAGGGCAAGTCTGATTTAAAAAAAGTGAAATTTTGTTAAAGTACAAATTTTAAATTAAATAATTTATATTAATATTAACTTTATCTTCATAAAAATAATTTTTAAAAGAAAAATGTCACTGGATTTTCTTGGAAAATGTTAATAAGTGAAAATGTTCTAGAAATAGATAGTAGTGATGGTTGTACAACTTTTTGAGTCTACTAAAACCCACTGAATTAGACTTTATAAATGGGGAAGAAAATGACAACCCACTCCAATATTCTTGCCTGGAAAATCCAATGGATAGCAGAGCTTGATGGGCTACATACAGTCCATGGGGTAGCAAGACACAACTTAGCTACTTAGACTAGACTAGATATTATAAAGGTGCATTGTGCCTCAATAAGCATAGCTAAGAATAAAAACTAAATTTTTTTAATTTCCATAATAAGTGATAATACTCATATGGAAGCCTAAAGCCATATTACAATAGGAATGGCTATAAAAATCAAAGAAATAAGTATTTATTTGGGCAGTTGCTGCTGCTGCTGCTAAGTCGCTTCAACCATGTCCAACTCTGTGGGAACCCATAGACAGCAGCCCACCAGGCTTCCCTGTCCCTAGGATTCTTCAGGCCAGAACACTGGAGTGGGTTGCTATTTCCTTCTCCAATGCATGAAATTAAAAAATGAAAGTGAAGTTGCTCAGTTGTGTCCGACTCTTAGCTACTCCATGGACTGCAGCCTATCAGGCTCCTCCATCCATGGATTTACCAGGCAAGAGTACTGGAGTGGGGTGCCATTGCCTTCTCACAGCAAATGCTGAAATAAATGAACTAAACCTCTGTTCTAAGGAAAAGTACTAGATACCTAACAATTGCAATGATTAGCATACATTTTGAAGAAATAAAACAGTTTACCTGGAGAATGCAATGTTAAGGTCTTTTGACTTATCATAAATGCACTAACAATTAGAATAAAAATGAGTTATAAAGTAAATTCAGTTTTATGGAATCAAGAGTTAATAAACACTCATTTAAGATTAAAAATTCCCAGGTAGTGCTAAGTGGTAAAGAACCCACTTTCCAGTGTAGGAGACATAAGAGACATGGGTTCGACCCCTGGTTAGGAAAGATTCCCTGGAGGAGGGGATGGCAGCCCATTCAATTATTCTTGCCTGGAGAATCCTAAGGACAGAGTAGCCTGGTGGGCTACTGTCCACTGCATTGCAATGAGTCGGGCACGCCTGAGGCAAATTTGCATGCACGCAAAATAAAAACACCCAAATCGTTTTTTATACTTAATATAATACTTAAAGACCAACATCCATAGAATATTAAAACAGAGGAAATCTAGATAGAGCTCTAGCTTCTTTGTTTTTCAGATGAAGAAAAGAATCCATAGGACCATGTACCTGACCCAAGGTCAAGGACTGAGTTAGGTCAGAGCCAGTACCAGAACTAAGGTTTCCCCTCTCCCAGCTGCTGTTTGGTTTCCTTCTATCCTCTTCTTTATCACTGACTTTAACCAGGGGCATCGTTTAGGTTAGATCCAGTCAACATTCCTAGAGCCATTTTTTTGAGCCTGTGTGTTAAGTTTTTAGGCATATGTGTCTCATGGTTTTAGAACATTTTAGAGTGAACATTTTGTTCATAAGAGTGATACACTTGGTAAATAGAATGTAGATAGTCATAATAAGATCACTATATAAGAATCACTCACAAAAATGCCTATGTGGGCACGACTGTGTGAGAACTAGGTCTTCCCTGGTAGCTCAACTGGTAAAGAGTCCACCTGAAATGCAGGAGACCCTGGTTCAATTCCTGGATCAGGACGTTCCCCTGGAGAAGGAATAGCCTACCCACTCCAGTATTTCTGGGCTCCCCTGGTGGCTCAGTTGGTAAATAACTTGCTTGCAATGTGGGAGACCTGGGTTCAATCCCTGGGCTGGGAAGATTTCCGGGGGAGGGCAGGGCAATCCACTCTAGATTCTTGCTTGGAAAATCCCCATGAATAGAGAAGCCTAACAGGCTACAGTCCATGGGGTCACAAAGAGTCAGACAAGACTGAGACACTAAGCACAGTGTAAGAACTATTTTTAAAAATTATATCTATTCATTTTGCCAACTAAAATTTTGGCTCTGTATATTTTAAGCCATCTGATTAAGGCTTTTAAACTTTACTCCTTTTTAAAAAGAGTTTAGCTTAGCAATTTCAAACAAATAAAAAGTTTGAGTGATCCTGTCTGATCAGACATGGCACATAAAATTGAGTAAACAGTTAACATAAAGAAATGAGAGAACAACAGAAATTATATATTTAAGACAGAAAGCAGCTAGAAAATGCCCCTTATGTACTTTTCCCAAATCAACTTATCAGATGATTGACTAGTTGTTATGTAGAATCTGTGCCTTTCAGAGGGTGGGTGGCTCACACCAGTGCTTTCTGTCACCTGTGTTCTTCCTATGGAATGTGCATTCTTCATCCTGAGTGCTTCAGAGCTTTTTACAAGAGTAGTCTCTTCTGAAGTTCACAATGACAGTTTCTGCACAATACTATTAACAATTATTTCCTCAATCTTTAAAGGTAATGGAAAGCTAGCTTAAAATATTGATTTGGCACTACATACACACACACACACACAAATGAGAGAACAAGTATAATTTCAAAGTTCTGCTTGGTCTTTGTGTAGCTAATAATGATGATTTGGAACAGATGGCTCTTTGGAAAGGACTTATGATAGCTTTGTTTCTTTCACTCACATTGATCTCTGGGCATAGTGTTTAGGGCAAGGCTAACAGTAAAGTGAAGTGTTCTGTTCACAAAAGTTACAAAAATTTCACGAGTCTTCTGTCAAGGAATATGGGTATTTCTGTGAGATAACCCTTGTAAACTTTAGAGCTTTTTTTTTTTCCTCCTATTTTCCTGGACACTAAGAATATTCAGCAAATTTAATTTTTATTATTTCTTCTCCTTAGGTTGTAATTTGCTTCATCACCCCTGAATATGAGCATCCTAGACTTGTAGTAGGAATTACTTAGAGGATGAATTACTTAGAGCCTGTCCAACCTGGGGTAACATAGCAATTCAATAAACTGTAGGAGCCAACAGAAAGCTAGAATGTAGAGTGAGACCTGTGTAACCAAGAAATTATAAGTTCCAGTATGTTGCCTTTTAGAAAAAGTCACACAAACAGTGTTCTTATTTTCAGAAGAAAGTCACTTTTGTGTTGTGTACAGCAGCTGGTGCTTATCTGCTCCATGTAAATACCTCATAGCAAAAAAATTATTTGGGTCTATTAAAATTTCCCAAGCATGATCACTGTCATAGAACACAATCCATGATGCATGGATGAGAAGAAGGGCATGGGGAATGCAGTATCATGATATGGGATAGCTATATGTAAAGTAATATGCCATTCTACCACCTAGAAACACAAATGCAGACCTTTGACATATCACTCTCCTAATCATTTAGATATCTCTAGAAAAGAGAGTTAGTAATAAGACTTATGTTAAGGTAGTTTTCTGTCCCAGAGAACTGTATGAAAGGAGCTAACGGTCTAAATCATCTGTTCATAGCTCGAGGGAGAGAAAAACTTTATTTCGAGATTTAAAATACGTACCACGTTACTTTAATCAAATATATTGCTATTTTAATGCTGTCTTTCCATTCAACCCAAATTTCACAGTCTTCATTATTTACCTAAATATTAGTGTGAATTTTACCGCTGACATCTACTCTATTAATTCTACACAACATTTTCTAACTTTAAGGTTTTGAGGACTTCTTTTAAAAGTTCTTATTACACAACTTTTCTTTATTTTTATTTTTAGTAGACTGAAACTCCAGAATATGTTTAAAAGAAGAACTGTTCTGAATAAAATAATTATGTTAACATATTTCTACGATATTATGATAATAGAACATGACAGACATAATCTGATGATAAAACACATAGTAATATCTTTCATGCAACAACAACTGAGTGATGATCTTTTAATAGCAGAAAGGAAGATCTAGCTATTAATATCCTTTCTCATTATTAATGGGTTGTAAGTTTGAGATTTCTCAGCTAAATGCTATGGATTAGGTTCACTGAGCTAATGCTTAATATTAATATTTCTTTTTTTACTTTTCCAGAATATATAAAAATATGTACTTCTGGTAAAATATGTCACATGAAAAGAAGAAACATTCAATATCTTATTTTCATGAATGACATAGAATAAAGTATATCATTAATTGTGAAAGAGTAAATTCCAGTCTTATATATAATCATTTGTACTATTTCTGTATCTCTGGGGCAATATATCCCTTTGCTGTGATTTAATGAAAATCTTTAGGCAACAAAGAAAATAAACATACAAATGTCAAGAAGTTGGTCAGAGGAACAGACAGCAGTGGAATTCTTAAAGTGTGGTTTTGAGGAAGGGGCTGAGAACAATATAAGGGACTTGAAAGCATGCTTGTTCCTCATGGTGATTTCTGAACAAAGCTATGTTTTTGTTCTTTCGTCACCCAGCTGCTCCAATTTCTTCTCACTCCAGTGAGGACAGCGGCAGGACAGACTTCTCAGGGTCATGTCCCCATAACAATAGCAGCATCTATAAACTGTGGGGAGGATGGGCTTTGGATGAGCCATTAGCCAAATGTAGATGGAAAATAGGTGTTCTAATATAGGAACCAAGTCTACTGTTACAAGTCACCATTGTCCTGCACTTCTTTTCCTTGTTATCCCTAAACCTAAATAAATTGTTGCCGTTGTTCAGTTACTCAGTCATGTCTGACTCTTTGCAACCCCATGGACTGCAGCACACCAGGCTTCCCTGTCCTTCACCTTCACCTGGAGCTTGCTCAAACTCATGCCCATTGAGTCAGTGATCCTATCCAACCATCTCATTCTCTGTTGTCCCCTTCTCCACCTGCCTTCAATCTTTCCCAGCATCAGGCTGTTTTCCAATGGGTCCACTCTTTGCATCAGGTGGCCAAAATACTGGAGCTTCAGCATCAGTCCTTCCAATGAATATTCAGCATTAATTTCCTTTATTTTTTAAAAATTTTTATTTTTACTTTATTTTACTTTACAATACTGTTTTGGTTTTGCCAAATATTGACACGAATCTGACACAGGTATACATGAGTTCCCAATCCTAAACCCCTCTCCCACCCCAAATCATCTCTCTGGATCATCCCCGTGCACCAATCCCAAGCATCCTGTATCTTGTATCGAACATAGACTGGCGACTTGCTTCTTACATGATAGTTACATGTTTCAATGCCATTCTCCCACATCATCCCACCTTCTCCCTCTCCCTCTCCCTCAGAGGCCAAAAGTCCTTTCTATACATCTGTGTCCCTTTTACTGTCTCACACACAGGGTTATCATTACTCTTTCTAAATTCCATATATATGTGTTAGTATACTGTATTGGTGTTTTTCTTTCAGGCTTACTACACTCTGTATAATTGGCTCCAGTTTCATCCATCTCATTAGAACTGATTCAAATGTATTCTTTTTAATGGCTGAGTAATACTCCATTGTGTATACGTACCACAGCTTTCTTATCCATTCACCTGCTGATGGACATCTAGGTTGTTTCCATGTCCTGGGTTTAATTTCCTTTAGGATGACTGGTTTAATCTCCTTGCAGTCCAAGGGACTCTCAAGAGTTTTCTCCAACACCACAGTTTAAAAGCATCAATTCTTTGGTGCTCAACATTAGTTTCCAACTCACATCCATGGAAGATCACTGGAGCCTGAATAATAGACTTATTAAAATTTGCAGTCATATACTCCTTGCATGTAGGTCAGTTAAGAAATAGGGCTTCCCTATTGGCTCAGCTGGTAAAGAATCCACATGCAATGTGGGAGACCTAGGTTTGATCCCTGGATTGGGAAGATCTCCTTGAGAAAGGAATGGCTCCCATTCCCTAAATGGGAGTATTCAGAATTCAGTAATACTGAATGGCCAGTATTCTGGCCTGGAGAATTCCATGAACTGTATAGTCCATGGGGTCACAAAGAGTCAGAAACAACTGACTGACTTTCATTTTCACTCCTAGTGTGTAGGTCAATTGTGCATGAATATGAACTGCACTCTAGGTGAGGGGACAGAAGTTGGGCAATACAAGGGGTAGGTCACAGTGAAAAGCAGGGAGTCAACAATTGTCTAGCATTGTGACCTCCCAAGTGTTGGGGCTGAAAAGGCACCAGCATCATGACCTCATATGGAGGCTTTTTCTGAGCCCATGAACAACAGCATTCTCTTTGAGAGTTTCTCAGAAATAATTAAGACCATTTGGAATGGACTAAATTCTGAGTAGGCAAGTAGAATTTTAAGAATTATCATTGCTGGGCAATCTCTCTCTCTCTCCCTCTCTCTCTTTTTTTTAAAATAAATCAGTGTGTTCCAAAATTCTAGGTTAGTAAGACCTATTCTAGCACACAAATTATAAGAAGGAAAATGTCAGAATTTTATTCTTAGCTATCTCACTGGAATTGCTTCTCCAATTGCTTCTCAAGTACTTCTCTAAAATTAAATCCATTTATAAAAGATGTTAAAGCAAAAATGTATTTCTCTGGTTGAGTAAATAAAATTTATCTAAGAATTCTGTGGAAGTATGGTGTCCTGTGGTAAGATAAATGTGATAGTTTACAAAATTGGGAAATGGCTAATTGATAAAACATATAAAATCTCAGAGAGCATGATGGTATGAAACAAAACATACTCATGGTTGCCATGTGCCCAAGGAAATGCTATAATTTCACATTTTAGCTCACTTGGTAAAACAACCTAAAAAAAAAAAAAAAAAGGCATTATCCAATCTTTCTTCACCAAAGCTTAAGTAGAGAGCATTGACCTTTAAAAAAATCTCCCAAAATTCTCACATCCATTAACCCAGTCCTTTTTGTGTAATAAATGCTGGTTTACTGACAGGTAGTGATTTCCCCTACATGAAATCTCAAACACTGCTTAGCCACAGCTGAGCTATTTAAAGCCACAGAATGAAAAAAGAAAAAAAAAAAAAAGATATATACTATGATGTCTCCCTTCTCCTTTCAGTGGGGTCTGGGATGTGGACTTGTCCAGGTGGCAGAAATGACTGTGGTATTTACATCAGAGAAAATCAGAACTTGAAGGAGGAACTGTCCATCCATGATTTGGAGCAGAACAAGAAAGGACATTTGTTTGAAAATTCCAAGATGCTTTAAGCAGAATAAAAAACATTTTTAATGCCAGAAAATTTAAATTTAGAAACACTATACACTTGTTTATACATACACAAATAAGTATATTTAATGCTTTTGTGAATGCTCAAAAAAGATGTATCAATTCAGTTCAGTTGAGTCACTCAGTCGTGTCCAACTCTTTGTGATGCCATGAATCGCAGCACACCAGGCCTCCTTGTCCATCACCAACTCCTGGAGTTCACTTAGATTCGCATCGATCGAGTCAGTGATGCCATCCAGCCATCTCATCCTCTATTGTCCCCTTTTCCTTCTGCCCCCAATCCCTCCCAGCATCAGAGTCTTTTCCAATGACTCAGCTCTTCGCATGAAGTAGCCAAAGTACTGGAGTTTCAGCTTTAGCATCTTTCCTTCCAAAGAAACCCCAGGATTTGATCTCCTTCAGAATGGACTGGTTGGATCTCCTTGCAGTCCAGGGGACTCTCAAGAGTCTTCTCCAACACCAAGTTCAAAAGCATCAATTCTTTGGCTCTCAGCCTTCTTAACATATATCATAAGCTATATATACCTTTAGGTTTCCGTGATGACTCAGTGGTAAAGAATTTGCTTGATAATACAAGAGACACACATTTGATCCCTGGGTCAGGAAGACAGCCCCCAGAGAAGGAAATGGCAACCTGCTCCAGTCCATGGTGTCACAAAAGAGTCAGACATAGTAACTAAACAACAAACATTTATCTTTAGGAAATAATTGAAAGTAAAACTGTTAGTCATTTAATCATGTCTGACTCTTTGAGATCCCATGGACTGTAGCCCACCAGAATCCTTTGTCCATGGAATTTTCCAAGCAAGAATACTGGAGTGGATAGCCAAGCCCTACTTCGGGGGATATTCTCAAGTCAAGGATCAAACCTGAGTCTCCTGCATTACAAAGAGATTCTTTACATCTGAGCCAGCAGGGAAAGAGATGCTGGATTAAATTTACATATTTTTAATTAATTAATTAATTAATTAATTTTTTAATGCTTTATTCTACTTTACAATACTGTATTGGTTTTGCCATACATTGACATGAATCAGTCACAGGTGTACACGATCTCCCAATGCCAAAGTCCCCTCCCACCTCCCACCCCACCCCATCTCCCTGGATCATCCGGTACACCAGCCCCAAGCATCCTGTATCCTATATTGAACATAGACTAGCGCTTCATTTCTTATATGATAGTATACATGTTTCAGTGCCATTCTCCCAAATCATCCCATCCTCTCCCTCTCCCTCAGAGGCCAAAAGTCCGTTCTATACCTCTGTGTCTCTTTTGTTGTCTCACTTACAGGGTCATCATTACATCTTTCTAAATTCCCTATATATGTGTCAGTATACTGTATTGGTGTTTTTCTTTCTGGCTTACTTCACTCTGTATAATCGGCTCCAGTTTCATCCATCTCATTAGAATTGAGTCAAATTTATTCTTTTTAAGGGATGAGTAATACTCCATTGTATATATGTACCACAGCTTTCTTATTCATTCATCTGTTGATGAATTAAATTTAAATGACTAGAATTTCTAGACAAAAGATGACATCTCTCACTTTATCTTTCTCCTTTACCCTGAAGAACAAAGTTTTTTTTTAATTACCCTATTTTATCAGATATAATCTATGTCAGGAATCTAATGGAGAGTTAGCAAATCAAAGTCTCCATCTCTGGATGATTAGCAATGACATTTCTCCATCCATATTGACATAAAATATATCCTTGGAGTTAAGGATATAGACATTAATTCCTTGAACTTTAGTTTCTTAGAGTGATTCAGGGTATGCCCATAGTGCTACATAGTCATCCAAAAGGATATCTCTAACATCATAATATCCTTCCCCAACACACCTAACCATGACCTTCTAAATTTTGTCAAGACAGTGCCCTAGGAAGTCTCTAACAAGTCAAGAGGGTTGGCAAGAAAATTGAAACCTGTTTGCTACCCTAAAATTTGAGGTTGTATTTTTGTTACAGACCCTTATAACCTGATACTATGCTTCTCAATGGAAGATTCTGAGGTTGGCTTCATGAAGTCATTAGCTTGGTAAGCTTAACTTTTAGGAAAAATAAAGATGTGGGGGGGGGGCAGCATCACCAACTGGCCTGTTTGATGGGAGCAGCAGAAAACATTGGCTTTCTGACCTTTCCTTTGACAATAAACCCCACTGCAAACATTAAGGATGAGGGCTTATGGAATCTTTCTATGCACAATATTATTTTATTATATTTGTCTCTGAAGTAGGTATTGACTCCTTCATGGGATCAATCAGTGTTAACTTTTATCTTCTTCATTTAGAAAGCAAGCCATAACATCCTTACAAAGAAAAATCTATAAACGTCTCTAAAGAACCTCTGTCATCATCTCCATTAGGTTAACAAGCCTGTACCTTACCAGACCATATCATTTATCATGACTTCAGGAGGTGCACTTCACACAAAAGTCAGTTATTTTAATAATAACTTTAAAAAGCATCCATACTGGTTGCAACACGGGGCTCATCATTTCAAGTTGTAGATGGCAGGTTGGTAAAAATACAAATTCTTCATATTGTCCTTCTACATGGTTCAGAAATAACTGTTTTAGTGACTTTTAAGAATAACTCTGGTCATCTCATACAATTACTCAAATGAACACAAATTAAATTTAAAAAGTCATTCTAGAGTTTAGCTAAATATAGAAAAGAACAAACTAGAGAATATTCAAATGAGATGATAATTAGATAAAACTGCAATCATATTTAGTATTTTTATAACCAAAACCAAATAAGATATTAGAAAACAGGCATGTTCTGAGAATTAATACCCGATTATTTTCATTTCTTATAATAAAAAATATCTTATGGTAATAGCTACCTAGTTGTGATTATTCTGAGCCCAGGTTAAAAAAAAAATATATGCATTTAACTGGGACAATCTACTTAACAAAGAACTAAATGAACACAAATTAAATTTAAAAAGTCATTCTAGAGTTTAGCTAAATATAGAAAAGAACAAACTAGAGAATATTCAAATGAGATGATAATTAGATAAAACTGCAATCATATTTAGTATTTTTATAACCAAAACCAAATAAGATATTAGAAAACAGGCATGTTCTGAGAATTAATACCCGATTATTTTCATTTCTTATAATAAAAAATATCTTATGGTAATAGCTACCCAGTTGTGATTATTCTGAGCCCAGGTTAAAAAAAAAATATATGCATTTAACTGGGACAATCTACTTAACAAAGAACCAAAAGATGCTAGTGGAGAAGGAAATGGCAACCCACTCCAGCGTTCTTGCCTGGAGAATTCCAGGGATGGGGGAGCCTGGGGGGCTGCCATCTATGGGGTGGACAGAGTCGGAGACGACTGAAGCGACTTAACAGCAGCAGCAAAAGATGCTGGAACTATGACTGCCATAGATTCTAACATTATGCCAGTTCACCAGATTTTGTTCAGTTTGTAAATAGAATTCCCAAATGAGTCGGTGTGAAAGCAATACTGCTTGACCAATTCAAGCTCTTCAGGGAAACATCACATTCCATAGGTCCTAGCTAAGTAAGCTCTCATCTCTGATTATGGAGAGCCATCTTCTCCTTAGTTAATCATTACTCCATGCTACTGCATCTTTACCCTTCTCCTAGGTTCATTGCTGATGCTTAAGCTTTCCCTGAAAAGGGGAAAATAGTTTTCAATCTGTGTAATCTTTGGGTGAGCAGGGTTGTTTCTATACTGTTTTCATGTAAGCCACTGCCTGAAGCTGAAATCCTTATAGCATTCCGTGTAGGTACTCAAATAGAAAAAAAACATAGATATTATTTTAAGGAAAATACAATTAACCATGCTGATTGCTATGTATATTTTAAGACTTTCAGAAAATTCTGGCTGATAACTGTGTATTGTGTATAGTTCTTTTTTGAAAGAAAAGATGAATTCCTACATGTGATTTTAGAGATTCAAACAACTGTCTTTTCTTTCTTCTGACCATCCATAACAATTAGCATAGACCAAGACACTAATGTGATTGTCATATATATATCTTGTATCCTAACATGATATTAATTTCCTACAGGCAAGTATCAGGCATATGTGTGTAGTGTAGCCTAAGGACTCTAGATGTCTCTGAAATCTCTGCATCTGAAAAGTGAATTGTTATTAAATTTAACAGATGACAACTTGGGAAATATCAGAACGTGGGTTACATGGTTCAGAGAGCCCAGTAAAAAGGCAGTTTCATGGTATGACAATTAGGGATAAGCAAGGTCTGAAAAAGTTACTTATTATATATCAGCTTCCCTGAGAAATGACTGCTTTTCAGAATTTTTCTTCTTTTTAACTAAGAGATTTTGATGATATTTTGTCTTCTTTTTCCAAAGCTGGTTCCTTAGCAACAGCTTCAAGTACTCTTTCAGTAAGAACAACTATTTTTAGATTTGAGTTAGTAGTAAAAATTCATATTTGTGGACAGGAATACTATGAATTCACATAGCTTTGGGCATAATTACAGTCAGATAAATCAGAAGCTTCCCCAGTGTAGGGCATGATGGACGAGTGCTGTAAAGAAATTTAGATAATTGTTTGAGGTATGGACTATCTTATGGATTTCTAGATATTTAATAAATTCATGTCAAAATTTCAAACTTCTGAAATTCAAACATCATTAATCATAGCTTTTATTTTAGTTATAAGTGTCTCAACTGGGCCTGCCTTACATGAAAAATAACCTGATTTATTGATGGAAATCTCTGTTTCCCAATAGGGTAAGTTATTTGTACTGAGTTTTTTCTACTTAGACACTATATTATTGCCTCATAAAAAAATGTGATGGAACAATTACTGCTAAAGACAGTAAAAAAATACACATTGTTGATTTTACCTGCACACAATCATAAAGTGAAATTCCACTGAAAGTTAATTACAGAGATTAATTATTATTTAGAATCTACCACAAATATCATATATATGTCTTATTATTAAATCTCACTTGGACAAATAATAATGATTTTAAAAAAAATTTGTTAATTTTATTTTCTAAAAACTTTGGAAGCTTCTCAAGTACTGTGTGTGTGTGTGTGTGTGTGGTGCATTTTGCAAATGTAAAGCACTGCTTCAAATATTGCCGCTAAGTGCAGAGAATACACCAAAATGCACTGTATGTAAAGTCCTAATTGAGACTTGAGTGTCTGCAAATAGGTAACAATGAATGGGTTGGGACTTACTGGTGTTCCAGTGGTTAAAAATTTGCCTTGCAATGCAGAGGATGTGGGTTCAATCCCTGGTTAGGGAACTAAGATCCCACATGCCACAGCACAACTAAGCCCCTGCCACAACTAGAGAACCCAGCACTGAAACCAAAGACCCTTCATAATTCAAGGAATATCCCACATGCCACAACTAAGATTTGGCATGACTAAATAAGTAAATATTAAAAAAAAAAACAATGAATGAAATTGCTTTCTTCACAAGAGAACAGATGTTCCTTCTAAAGAGCAGAAACTTTAACTGGAAAAATAAAAAGTGTAGCTGTGATGGTTTTGACCTCATCCTGCTCTAGAAACCTCAAGCTTGGTCCTCTTAGAATAAACTAGCCATAAATTTTAAAAAATGGTTTAGATGCTCTTCTTTCCTAGATTAATCCATTCCACCAGATATGAAAGTAGAATTGTCTCCTTTCTAGAGACATGTTCATTTTTAGGAAAGTACAAATCTTTATAAAGAAAATATGTAATGCAGTAGGCAGAATGTCTCCCAAAGATGTTCCATTCCTAATCCCCAGAATCTACAGAAATGTTAATTACATGGCATAGGAGATATAAGGTGGCAAGTGGAGGCATTTATGGCTGTAAATCAGGCTAACCTTATTTGGATTATCTGAGTGGACCCAGTGTAATCACAGGGTCCTTAAAAGGGAAAACAGAGGCAAAAGTGTCGATGTCAGAGTGATATGATGTGAGAAATACTTGATTGGTCATTATTGGATTTGAAGAGGGATGGGATCCAGGAGCCAAGGTATGTGGTACCATTCGGTTCAGTTCAGTTCAGTGGCTCAGTCATATCCAACTCTTTGCGACCCCATGAATTGCAGCACGCCAGGCCTCCCTGTCCATCGCCAACCCCCAGAGTTCAACAAACTCTTGTTCATCAAGTAGGTGATGCCATACAGCCATCTCATTCTCTGTCATCCCCACTCCTCTTGCCCCCAACCCCTCCCAGCATCAGAGTCTTCACATGACTCAACTCTTTGCGTGAGGTGATCAAAGTATTGAACTTTCAGCTTTACAATCAGTCCTTCCACAGAACACCCAGGACTGATCTCCTTTAGGATGGACTGGTTGGATCTCCTTGCAGTCCAAGAGACTCTCAAGCATCTTCTCGAATACCACAGTTCAAAAACATCAATTCTTCAGCACTCAGCTTTCTTCACAGTCCAACTCTCACATCCATACATGACTAGTGGAAAAACCATAGCTTTGACTAGATGGACCTACGTTGGCAAAGTAATGTCTCTTTTCAATATGCTATCTAGGTTGGTCATAACTTTCCTTCCAAGGAGTAAGCGTCTTTTAATTTCATGGCTGCAATCATCATCTGCAGTGATTTTGGAGCCTCTCAAAATAAAGTCTGACACTGTTTCCCCATCTATTTGCCATGAAGTGATGGGTCCAGATGCCATGATCTTCATTTTCTGAATGTTGAGCTTTAAGCCAACTTTTTCACTCTCCTCTGTCACTTTCATCAAGAGGTTTTTTAGTTCCTCTTCACTTTCTGCCATAAGGTGGTGTCATCTGCATATCTGAGATTATTGATATTTCTCCTGGCAATCTTGCTTCCAGCTTGTGCTTCTTCCCACCCAGCCGTTCTCATGATGTACTCTGGATGTAAGTTAAGTAAGCAGAGTGACAATATACAGCCTTGATGTACTTCTTTTCCTCTTTGGAACCATGCCCAGTTCTCACTGTTGCTTCCTGACCTGCATACAGGTTTCTCAGGAGCAGGTCAGCCAGTTCTATGTATCAGTTTAGTCCAGTTCAGTCACTCAGTTGTGTCCTACTCTTTGCAAGTCCATGAATTGCAGCATGCCAGGCCTCCCTGTTCATTACCATCTCTCAGAGTTCACTCAGACTCATGTCCATTGAGTCCGTGATGCTATCCAGCCATTTCATCCATGGTCGTCCCTTCTCCTCCTGCCCCCAATCCCTCCCAGCATCAGAGTCTTTTCCAATGAGTCACCTCTTTGCGCGAGGTGGCCAAAATACTGAAGTTTCAGCTTTAGTATCATTCCTTCCAAAGAACACTCAGGATTGATCTCCTATAGAATTGACTGGTTGGATCTCCTGGCAGTCCAAGGAACTCTCAAGAGTCTTCTCCAACATCACAGTTCAAAAGCATCAATTCTTCGGCGCTCAGCCTTCTTCACAGTCCAACTCTCACATACATACATGACCACAGGCAAAACCATAGCCTTCACTAGGCGGACCTTTGTCGGCAAAGTAATGTCTCTGCTTTTGAATATACTATCTAGGTTGGTCATAACTTTTCTTCCAAGGAGTAAGCATCTTTTAATTTCACGGCTGCAAGCACCATCTGCAGTGATTTTGGAGCCCCAAAAAATAAAGTCTGACACTGTTTCCACTGTTTTCCTATCTATCTGCCATGAAGTGAAGGGACCGGATGCCATGATCTTCGTTTTCTTAATGTTGAGCTTTAAGCCAACTTTTTCACTCTCCTCTTTCACCTTCATCAAGAGGCCCTTTATCTCCTCTCACTTTCTGCCATAAAGGTGGTGTCATCTGCATATCTGAGGTTATTGATATTTCTCCTGGCAATCTTGATTCCAGCTTGTGTTTCTTCCAGCCCAGCATTTCTCATGATATACTCTGCATAGAAGTTAAATAAACAGTGTGACAATATACAGCTTTGATGTACTTCTTCTCCTATTTGGAACCAGTCCGTTTTTCCATGTCCAGTTCTAACTGTTGCTTCTGGCCTGCATACAGATTTCTCAAGAGGCAGCTCAGGTGGTCTGGTATTCCCATCTCTTTCAGAATTTTCCAAAGTTTATTGTGATCCACACAGTCAAAGGCTTTGGCATAGTCAATAAAGTAGAAATAGATGTTTTTCTGGAACTCTCTGGCTTTTTTGATGATCCAGTAGATGTTGGCAATTTGATCTCTGGTTCCTCTGCCTTTTCTAAAACCAGCTTCAACATCATGGAGTTCACGGTTCATGTATTGCTGAAGCCTGACTTGTAGAATTTTGAGCATTCTAAGTATAGTTAATCTTTAATTCCAGGGTAGGTTTGCTCCCATTTCTTTGAGGTCAGTTCTCGGAATAGTGGCAGCTTATGTCACGGATACAGTACAGTTATGTAGTTAACTTTTTCTACCTGGTGGAGGTTTCAGATCTAGAAAGCAGTTCGGAGGATATGGCTCAGAATATTATCTTTAGTCCTAAAGGAGGAACTAAAGGTCTTTGATTTTTTTTTTAAATGACTAAACTATTATTATTTTGTATTGCTTTGAATTATAATTTTCATTTATATATTTTCTGATTCCTGTGATTAATCTCGTTCTGTGGCTAAGGTTTTGGTACAAACAATACGTAGACAAGACATTGGGGTGTCTGTCGAAGGAAGGCCACTTTAAAGGTCTTTGATATGCATTCGTTTCATATGCACTTGTTTTAAACATAGCACATATGCACTTTATGCTATATTTAAAACACAGAAGAAATGATAAGTTCTTGTCTTGAAAATTTACCTTTAATCAGTGTTCACACTTAGAAACAAGTTGTTGTTTTAATTGGCTAAATTAGATTCAATCCCTACTATATTTCAACACCTTATGAACACTTCACTTTGTATTCATGACAGGTACAATTTTGATGAGGAGAAATTCACTTAAAATGATAATGCCTATGTATTTTGTACTTGCAATTTATAACTAGACTAAAACTAAATATATGGAATATAAAAACTGAAAGAAGGCTCTAATTACAAACGTCCCATCTCGATGTCCTAGAGCAGTCTCTTCCTAGCCAACTTGGCACATTTTTCTCCATACTTGCTATTCCTAAACCTACATCTATCCCCCACTATCCTTCACCAGAAAAGTCCTCTTTACTCCATATCCCTATTCTTCTCTTTCCTTCAAGGCCAGTTTAAATGACATCATCTCCATTAAATTTCTGTTTCTAAGAATCATTGCTTTTCTACGCAGCTCCTGTCACACTGACTGCACCACTGGCCTGGCCTCATGTGCCTTGAACACTAAGTTATTTTTATTAGTGTTTTCTCTGGAAAGGACACAAGTTGCGTAGATGTAGAAGAATAAAGCATACACCAATTGGGGATACCTTCCATTTCTCACATCCAGAAGAATACTCTGCAAAATTAATTAAGAAATAAATATTATGTACTACAGGCTTTAAATAATGCTAATGTTAAGTTTATACCACATAAATTTATTGTAAATTGACATGCTTATATAGAGCACCAAAGAAGACCACCAAGATCCCTTTAAAACTCACTGTAATGTAAAATCTATGAAGGCCATGACCTTGGCTGACTAATTCACTGTGGAATGAATTGCCATATCCAATATATATCTCTTGGTTCAGAGATGATGTTCAGTACATGTTTTCTGCATGAATACACACATGAATGAATTACCCCTTTGCTATTTTCAGTGCCTAATATAGGTCTTTATCATATCTTGCCTGGTATGTTACTATAGATTTCTGATGGTATAGCTGACTGACTAAATGTTTGCAAATCCATTCCCATTTCCCACTGTTAGATGTGGCCATCTAGATGTGGCTGATTCTCATTCAGCCACATGTGGATTTGTGACAGTGTTGGGTCAGTAGAATTTGAACAGAATGGACACATATTACCTGATCTGTGATATATACTTCTTTGTTAGAGTTACAGTTAAAACTAGACAAAAATATTCCACATTTCTTCTCTATTTTTGTCTTCTGGTCAGATCTAGAGGAGTCAGAAGACCCGAAAAGATAAAAAGCTTTTGGATGAAAGGAATTAAAGGCCCTAATTGCATGGAGAGGAGCCAGATACTCATACCTTTGACAACCTGTTCTTGACTGTAATGCTTAAAATTAACCTTCCATTGTGTTAAGAGATGAGATTTTTTTGGATTGTTAGAGCAGTGAACATATCATAACTAGTACCAAAATTGGTATCCTGAGAGAGGGTTTTATTTTAGTTAAAAAAAAAAAATTGGACTTTAACTGTCAGTTGTCAAGAGAAGGTAAACAATTATTGGAAGCTGAAAAAGTGGAGATCCATGATATGTGATGGCATATGATTAAAGCTGTCACCTTATATTACTTGGAAGGAAAGACAATGAATCTGGAACTTCGATGTCCTTGATTAGAAATAATTCTACTTGTGCATTTGACTTCTGTTGACCAAGATATTAAAAAAAACAAATTAGTTCATCAATGAACTGGTCAATGTTCAGGATGAACAAACAAACAAACAAACAGTGTACAGGCTGGGAAGAAAACTAGAAACTTAGAGCACTTAAGACTGGAAAATAAAATTGCTTCTATATCCTAAGCTATTTGAGATAGAATTTTAAAAGTCTGTGAGCAACCAATGCTCAGAAATGTTCTCGACTGAGCAAGGAAATTCAAACTATGTCAAATGTCAAGTGTGCGTTTTCTATGTATTATGACCTCAAAGTACCCTCTAAGTTAAAAGAGAACTACCTGCAGACAAAGAAATGCAAATAAATAAATGAGACTTCAGAACTGTGCCTAGGAAAATACTGTCACACATAATCATCCATAACTTAATCCTAAGTTCTGAGGGAACCATATACCAAAGAAACAGCAAGTCCAAATTAAAAATTAACTTTCTTGGCTAGAACAGTTAAGTAAACTTCTCGGACTCCAAGTTCCTCTATCACAAAGCAGGCTGTGAAGGATGGACAATGCCTGGGAAGTATGTGCCCCAGGATGCTTAGTTCAGACATGGTCCCAAAGGACAGTGGAAAAGGAAAACCTTCCCAGACCAAACTCTCAGAGGAAATTGGATAAGGAAATTTCTCTTACAAAGTGCAGTAGAAGCAAGATCTATTTTTCCTAACTTACAAGGTAGAATCTCCAAATATGTCTGACAAAATTTCAGCATTCTTATGACTGGCTGGGACCTCCAAGCATTTGCTGGGAACTGGGATCCTTTCCTGAAGTGCTGTAATGCTTTCACCTGGACATACCTCTCCTCCAGCAACAAAATATGTGAGGCTAAATTTAACTTTGCGCCTGCATAGTTGGGGCAAATTCTGGTCCCAAAAGAGACCCCCTCCCCCCCAAAAAAAAACACCCAACCAGCATTATGAAGAACCAGGAGAAAAACAGGGTACTGATCATGTCCCCTGCAGTCCCTTCAGACCTGACCTTCTAGAAACATCACTACCTTCATTTCAAAAAAGGAACAAGTTCAGCCCCCTCGAGGAGTGAATGAGAAAGGGAATTTGTTACCTGTTTAGCCACCTACTATTTTACTGGACTCCCCAATAAAGCCTTGCCTTGAATTTCTGGCCTCTAGTCAATTTCTACTGATTGGGGAAGTCCAAGAACCTTGGTCAGTAACATTATTTCTGTGCCTTTTCCTTAATAGAAACGTTCTAATGCCTTTCCCTTTATCTCCCAGGAAAATTCTGTCATCCTTAAAGGATCAGCTTAGACTGCACTCCATCACTTGCCACACTACTTCTGCTCACTCACACTACACACATAGAATTAGTCCCTTCTCTATCACTCTGAATTGTTTTAGTACATTGGCTGTACTCATCATTCTTGGTTGTTAATGAGTTTATGCAAAGATTTGTGAATTAATTTGAAAATTCTTACCACCTAGTATAGGACCTAGCACGTAGAAAGTGTTAAATATTACTACCCTGAGATTTATAGATGCTTCTAATTTTTTTGGTGGTTTTACTCAAATTCTAATGAACTCTTGTCTGTTTCTTTTCTAAATTTGGCCATTTTTTCCCCCTCTATTTACTTCTACTCTTTGTCTTTTTCATTCTATTATTTTCCTCTGTTTCTTTTAATTTTCCATGTAAGAAGGCATTCTTACCTCTCTTTGCTCTTCTTTGGAACTATGCATTCATTTGAGTATATCTTTTCCTTTCTCCTTTACCTTTTGGTTTTCTTCTTTCCTCAGCTATTTGTAAGAACTCCTCAGACAATGAATTTTCCTTGCATTTAATATTTTGGGGGATGGTTTTGGTCACAACCTCCTGTACAATGTTAGAAACCTCTGACCATATTTTTCAAGAACTCTGTCTACCAGATCTAATCTCTTGAATCTACTCACCACCTGTATAGGCATAAGAGATCTGAATGGCCCAGTGGTTTTCCTTACATTCTTCACTTTAAACCTGATTTTGCAATAAGGAGTTCATGATCTGAGCTCATGGGCAGTCAGCTCCAGGTCTTGTTTTTGCTGACAGTATAAAACTTCTCCATCTTTAGCTGCAAAGAATATGATCAATCTGATGTCGTACTGGCCATCTGGTGAGGTCCATGTGTAGAGTCATCCTTTGTGTTGTTGCAAGAGGATGTTTTACTATGATCAGTGCATTCTCTTAGCCAAACTCTGTTAGCCTTTGGCCTACTTCATTTTGTACTCCAAGACCAAACTTGCCTGTTACTCCAAGTATCTCTTGACTTCCTACTTTTGCATTCCAATCATCTATGACAAAAAGGACATCTTTTTTTTTTTTTTTTTTTTTTTTGCTATTAGTTATAGATGGTCTGGTAGGTCTTCATAGAACTGATCAACCTCAGTTTATTCAGCATGAATGGTTGGGGCATGAATTTGGATTACTGTGATTTTGATTGGTTTGCCTTGGAAGCAGATTTTTCTGTCGCTTCTGAGACTGCGCACAAGTACTGCATTTTGTACTCTTTTCTTGACTATGATGGCTACTTAATTTCTTCTAAGGGATTCTTGCCCACAGTAGTAGATATAGTGGTCATCTGAATAAAATTCTCCCATTCCTGTCTATTTTAGTTCCCTGATTCCTAAAATGTTGACATCACTCTTGCCATCACCTTTTTTTACTACATCTAATTTATCTTGATTCATGAACTTAACATTCCAGGTTCCTATGCAATATTGTTCTTTACAGCATCAGACTTTACTTTCACCACCAGACACATCCACAACTGAGCATCATTTCTGCTTTATCCCAGGCTTCTTAAGTGAAAGATGTAAAGAAATAAAGGAAAATTTTTGAATGGAAAAACTAGAGATCTCTTCAAAGAAATTGTAGTTACCAAAGGAACATTTCCTGTAAAGATGGGCAAAATAAAAAACAGAAATGGCAAAGACCTACCAAAGCAGAAGGGATTAATAAAAAGTGGCAAGAATACATGGAAAAACTATATATATATATATATCTTAATGAACTGGGTAACCATGACAGTTTGTCTTTATCCCAGGCTTCTTAAGTGAAAGATGTAAAGAAATAAAGGAAAATTTTTGAATGGAAAAACTAGAGATCTCTTCAAAGAAATTGTAGTTACCAAAGGAACATTTCCTGTAAAGATGGGCAAAATAAAAAACAGAAATGGCAAAGACCTACCAAAGCAGAAGGGATTAATAAAAAGTGGCAAGAATACATGGAAAAACTATATATATATATATATCTTAATGAACTGGGTAACCATGACAGTTTGGTCACTCACCTAGATACATACATCCCTGAGTGTGAAGTCAAGTGGAACTTAGGAAACAGTTAGAACTCTGAACAGAGTTAGTGAAGATGATGGGATTCCAGCTGAACTATTTCAAATCCAAAGAGATGATGCTATAAAAGTGCTGCACTCAATATGCCAGCAAATTAGGAAAACCTGGCAGTGGACACAGGACTGGGAAAGATCAGTTTTCTTTTCATTCCCAAAGAAAGGCAATGCCAAATAATATTCAAACTACTGTACAAATGCACTTATTTTACTTGAGTGCAAGGCAATGCTAAAAATTACTTAGAGAGGTAATGCTAAAAATATTTCTAGCTAGTCTTCAGCAGCATGTGAACTGAGAACTTCCAGATGTACAAGGAACAGCAGACTGGTTCAAAATCAGGAAAGGGATATGTCAAGGCTATATATCATATCCTTGCTCATTTAACTTATATGCAGAGAACAGTATGTAAAATGCTGGGCTGGAGGAAGCACAGACTGGAATCAAGATTGCCAGGAGAATTATCAACAACCTCAGATATGTAGATGATACCACTCTAAAGGCAGAAAGTGAAGAGAAACTAAAGGGCCTCTTGATGAGAGTGGAAAAGAGGTGTGAAAAATTGGATTAAAACTCAAT
>SJYC01139730.1:0-11303 GCA_006408675.1 Madoqua kirkii | reverse complement strand
ATACATACACATATATGTGTGCTTTTTCCAGATTTTTTTCCCTTATAGGTTATGACATAATGTTGACTATAATTCCTTGTTCTATAAAGTAGTTTCCTTGTTGGTTATATATTTTACGTAGAATGATGTGCATATGTTAACCCCAACCTCCTAATTTATCCTTCCTCCCTTTCATATATTTATTGTGATGGTCCAAAAGTCAACTGTTCAGGGACCAACCCACAGTGTGACTGTATGTGGACACAGGACCTTTGTGAGGTTGCTAAGATTAAGTGTGATCTTGAGTGGAGCCCTCATCTGATAGGATTAGCATTCTTATAAGAAGAGAGTTGAGAGAATCCTGTCTCCATCTCTCCCTGTGTCCTCTACCTCCCTTTATGTGAGGAGATGGTGGAATGGACAATCTGTAAGACAGCAGGAAAGCCCTCACCAGAATGCCATCATTCAAGGACTGTGATCTTGGACACCCATCCCTCACTTGTGAGAAAATAAATTTCTGCTCTTTGATCCCCTAGGTCAAATGGTGTTTTGTAATGGCAGTGGAGCTCAGATATCTCTAGCCTTTATTTTCATTTCATTAAGCAGATTCTGTCTGATGAATGAAGGGTATGTATTAAGGATCTCTTTGTTGAATGAAAACACAAAGTGTGTAAGGAACTGAGAGATCCTGAATTATGAATCAACACTCAGGTGAGGGTGGAGAGGATGTGCTGTTAACTGAGTTCTCTTTTTCCTGGTGATCCCAAATCCCATGCTTTCTCTCTTTCTTTAAGACCCTCAGCTGAGCTGGAGTTCCCCACCCTCTCAATCTCTCCTGTCTTTATTTCAATGCATTACTTGGTTCTGTGTCACCCAACTGACTGGTGAGCAAAGCATTGCTGGAGTGAAACACCATCTAGCTTTGCTGTTTACCTTTCTTGTTTTCTTAATTCACATAGAAAAAAGTACAGAGGATGACATGTACAAGTCCATGACATTGTATAGGAGGCAGTGATCATGACCATCCCCAAGAAAAAGAAATGCAGAAAGGCAAAATGGTTGTCTGAGGAGGCCTTACAAATAGCAGAGAGAGAGAAGAGAAGTTTAAAGGCAAATGGGGGAAAGAAAAGATATACCCATTTGAATGCAGAGTTCCAAAGATTAGCACATAGAGATAAGAAAGCCTGTCTCAGTGAACAAAGCAAAGAGATAGAGAAAAACAATAAAATGGGGAAGAACAGAGATATCTTCAAGAAAATTAGAGATACCAAGGGAACATTTCATGAAAAGATGAGCACAATAAGGAATAGAAATGGAATGGACCTAACAGAAGCAGAAATACTAAGAAGAGGTGACAAAAATAGACAGAAGAACTGTACAAAAAAGATCTTCATGACCCAGATGACCATGATGGTGTAATCACTCTCTTAGAGCCAGACATCCTGGAATACAAAGTCAAGTGGGCCTTAGGAAGCATCATTATGAGCAAAGCTAGTGGAGGTAATGGAATTCTAGGTGAGGTGTTTCAAATCCTAAAGATGATGCTATGAAAGTGCTACAGTCAATATGCCAGCAAATTTGAAAAACTCAGCAGCGGCCACAGGACTGGAAAAGGTCAGATTTCATTCCAATCCCAAAGAAAGGCAATGTCAAAGAATGCTCAAACTACCCCACAGTGCACTTGTCTCCCACACTATCAAAGTAATGGCCAAAATTCTCCAAGCCAGGTTTCAACAATATGTGAATTGTAAATTTCCAGATGTTCAAGCTATATTTAGAAAAAGCAAAGGAACCAAAGTTCAAATTGCCAACTTCCATGGGATCATTGAAAAAGTAAGAGAGCTCCAGAAATACATTTACTTCTGCTTTATTGACTATGCCAAAGCCTTTGACTGTGTGAATCACAACAAACTGTGGAAAATGCTTAAAGAAATGAGACTACCAGATCACCTTACCTGACTCCTGAGAAATCTGTATGCAGGTCAAGAAGCAACAGTTAGAACTGGACATGAAATAACAGACTGATTCCAAATCGGGAAAGAGTATGTCAAGGCTGTATATTGATACCCTGTTATTTAACTTATATGCAGAGCACATCATATGAAATACTGGGCTGGGTGAAACACAAGCTGGAATCAAGATTGCTAGGAGAAATATCAATAACCTCAGATATACAGATGACACCACCTTTATGTCAGAAAGCAAGGAAGAATTAAAAAACCTCTAGATGAAAGTGAGAGAGGAGAGTGGAAATGTTGGCTTAAAACTCAGCTTTCAGAAAAGTAAGATCAAAGCATCCAGGCCCATCACTTCATGGCAAATAGATGGTGAAACAATGGAAACAGTGACAAATTTTATTTTCTTGGAATCCAAAATCACTGAAGATGTTGACTGCAGCCATGAAATTAAAAGATGCTAGCTCCTTGGAACAGAAGATATGATCAACCTAGACAGCATATTAAAAAACAGAGACATTACTTTGCCAACAAATGTCCATCTACTCAAAGCTATGGTTTTTCCAGTAGTCATCTATGGATGTGAGAGTTGGACTAAAAAGAAAGCTGAGCACTGAAGAATTGATGCTTTTGAACTTTGGTTTTGGAGAAGACTCTTGAGAGTCCCTTGAACTGCAAGAAAATCCAACCAGTCAGTTCTAAAGGAAATCAGTCCTGAACAAATGTTCAGGAAGGACTGATGCTGAAACTGAAACTCCAATACTTGGCCACTTGATTCAAAGAACTGACTCACTGGAAATGACCCTGATGCTGGGAAAGATTGTAGGATGGAGGAGAAGGGGATGACAGAGGATGAGATGGTTGGATAGCATTACCAACTCAATTGACATGAATTTGAGCAAGATCTGGGAGTTGGTGATGGACAGGGAAGCCTGACATGCTGTAATCCATGAGGTTGCAAAGAATCGGACACTATATATTGACTGAACTGACTGACTGAGAGGTTAAATATGCACAGCAAATAATGCAGCAATTCATTTGAAAGAAATTTTTACAAGGTAATTCATGCAATGAAAGGAGCCTGGTAGGTTCAGCTTTTAACAAAACTAGCTCTTGGTGGAATCTGCGATAAGAATTTCAAAGAATTCTATGCCTATCAAAAATAAACCTGGGGATAGAACTCCATCAGCCTAATCAGGATTCCTGCCTTTGAAGTGCTCCTTTGTCTCCCCTGCCTTTTCCTTTAGCACCCTTATTTGTGCACATGATAATAAATACACAGGCATGTTGGGTGAGTTTGTTCAGCCTAATAAAATTCTATCAAAGCCCAAATGAAGTGTGAAGCTAGTTAAACATTTTCATTATATCCTCATTTATATAATCAAGTTATCCAAAGAATCTCATATCAAAATACTGAGTGTTTTCAAGAGACTTGTTTCATAGATTACAGAAAAAAAATTCTAAATCTATCCCAAATTTTAAAATATATCCTTTGGCATAATGACAAACTGCCAAAATGAAACGTAAGTTTGTTTTAATGTATGTAATGCCAAATAAGTATAATAGCAAAGTTTTCAACATAATTAAAAGAGGTTACTTACTGCAAAACAAACAAACAAACAAACAAACAAACAAAAATGAGCATCCAGGGCTGTTAGACATTGGTTGTATTGGTGTCCTGTGCCTACCCGGAATCAGTGGCCCATCTTCCTCACTGAGCATCTTTACCTATGAGAATTAACCCCTCACTTAACCTATACATCATTTTCAGACACAGAGTACAGCCAAGCAATTTAAAGCCACTTGGAGAATTAAAAATCTATTATCATCTTCACAAATACACGTTTCCCTTTCCTTTAGCAAGGGAATCTCACATGCCATTTCTTGGCCACTTTTCTTACTCCTACGGCTCCATGTATTTTCACCCCTGCTTAACTGGACTCAGGAGTATTCTGAAAGCCAGAACTCATAGCTGTTTTCCCAGGAAGGAAAGTGTCCAGTAAAATCAAACAAAAGGGGAGGGGGGGATGAAAAGACAGCATTTTAGATCCTGTAAGTCTGAGGCAGTTCTAATCGTGAAAATTTAAATTTTTTATATTTTGATGGAAACAGTAAACAATTTTGAAGAAAACTTGTGTGTCATTCTAAGAATATGAGTTAAAACTACTTTATATTGGTCATAGACAGTCCTAGCATATATTGCAAAGGTATATTTTCTCACAAAGCTTAATAGGAACTAACTGCCTTTAATGATAATATGGTACCTTTAGAGTATGTTGTAAATGTCAGTGGGTGATGGAGTTTATAACTTTTTTCTTAGACTGATGCCCCAGGCTCACCAGGAACACTATTATTGTCATAAATAATCTTGTGAACAAATAGTTGTTGAGCTTGGGCAGACAGTAGCGTTATCTTTCACAATAACTACTCTCTTGAAGATCAAATGAGAGAATGTGTCCAAATAATGCTCTGTGACCATGCCTAACACTTCATAAGTGATTAATAAATATCAGTTTAATTATGGTTGCTTCCTTCAAAGAGCTTGTAGTCAGGGTTGCCCAGTCATTCACTGACCACAGCGAACTTAAAACTGTGATGGGAGAAGCAGGCCCATGGTGTTGCAGGAGCAGAGCAGGGCAGACACATTAAGCTGATTGTGAAGAGATTACACTTTAATTCTGAAGGATGTGTAGAAGTTAGGAAAACACCAGGAAAAATATATTCCAAACAGGTGGAGCAAATCCTTGTGGAGGTAAGAGTAAATATGACCCAGACACAGAAGAGGAACCATTATATTGTGCCAGTTGACATGAAAAACTCATCCACACTCACAGGCTACCTATGTTCACAAGTAACTCCAGGCACTTTTATAAAGACATCAAAAAACTCTGGTGACATTCACTCAGACTTATATCACTCATCATTGCTGGGTACTGATTATTGTTTTTGTTGTTGTGTAGTCACTAAGTTATGTCCAACTCTGTAATCCTGTGGCCTGTAGCCCAGCAGGCTCCTCTGTTCATGGGATTTCCCAGGCAAGAATATGGAGTGGGGTGTCATATCTTTCCCCAGGGAATCTTCCTAACCTAGAGACTGAACCTGAGTTACTTGATTCTCCTGCATTGCAGGCAGATTCTTTACTGCTGAGCCACAAACTGTAAAAAAAAAAAAAAAAAAAAGTTTATCCTTTCATATTACCAATGTTCTAAGATGCTTATTCCTTCAGTCAATAAATATTGCAGTGAATTGAGTCAAAAGTGTAACTAGCCTTCCAGAAAAAAATTCACTGTGTATGTATTTGTACTTCACAGTACTTTTGCCCTTTTAGTAAACATTAAATGCTTTACTATTTATTTCAACATTTCTTTTCCAGTGTGAATATTAAAAAAATTACAAATTCTAATCATCATAAATGGTTCAAAGAGAGAGTGATTGTTTATGATCTTGAGTGTTTCCATTACTGTAATTTAGTCTTGATTTAGAAAAAAAATGATTATGTAATAAAGCAATATTAAGATTCACAATAGAGTAATAATATTATTAGTATACATGCATCTGTTTATGTCTATCTGCCTGACTTTAAGGGGCTTCCCTAGTGGCTCAGAGGCTAAAGTGTCTGCCTGCAATGCAGGAGACCCAGGTTTGATCCCTGGGTTGGGAAGATCCCTTGGAGAAGGAAATGGCAACCCACTCCAGTATTCTTGCCTGGAGAAGCCCATGAATGGAGGAGCCTGGTAGGCTACAGTCCACAAAGACTGGACAAGACTGAGCTACTTCATTTCACGTCACCTGCCTTTGAATCATATTGCCCAGTGACCACAAATTATTACTATGCTTATATAGTGTTATCCTAAGTGAATTATTTAAGTGATTGGGTGATTTTAGGAATGATTACTTCCAAATAATAGTTAAAAACAAGAAATTTTATCCAATTTATGCTATTATGACATTAAAAGGGAAAAATAAGAGTACATTATTGTTCTCCAAAACTTATTAGGAAAAGAAATGTGCTGAACTCCCAAGCCTATAAAAGGAATTTAAGTACACTTTAAAGAATAATAAGTTAAAAAGTATAAATAAATATACTGACTCTTCTCATCACTCAAGTGCTTCAAGATGTTGGGAATGAGTGCTGAAAGACTAAAAATAATAAAAATACATTAGACTTTATAAACTTTGTTGTTCTGGAGATTTCCCAAACAACATAAGTTTAACAAAACAATGCCATTAGAACAAATCAAATATCTCTCTAGTTTTTCAATGATTCTATTAAGAATGACATTCTATCTGACTGGGGAATACTCACTATTTGGCAGAGTGTAACATCACTTTCATTCATCTGACCTGGTCCCTGGTCTCCACCACAGCCATCAGGCTCCCATGAAGTAGAATTAAGATGCCAAATGTGAATTCTGTGTTCCAACATGGAACCTTTATACTAATCATTTCTTTCCCCTCTAGTCAAATATTCCTTCTTGTCTAACTCAGGGCCATCCATCACTCCCTCACCCCCCATTCTCTCATCTGTTGGAGCAGAACTACAGCTTATCATCTGTGATGACTCCTCCTTTTCTTAGTGCCTAGAAGGGAGAGGACTAGAAAATTAGTACAATAAACCTGTAAGGAAATTGAACTAGGACACTGTTTCCAACAATCACTTAAATATTTGTTAAGTTAAAATAAATATTATAAAGCAATATTTTATAAGCACCAGAGACCAAAGATAATTTTTTTCTCTCATAAAGAATTTTAAAATGTAAAACCTTTTCCAAGTTCAGTTCTCTTGCTCAGTCGTGTCCAACTCTGCGAACCCATGAATTGCAGTACGCCAGGCCTCCCTGTCCATCACCAACTACCGGACTTCACTCAGACTCATGTCCATTGAGGCAGTGATGCCATCCAGCCATCTCATTCTCTGTCGTCCCCTTCTTCTCCTGCCCCCAACCCCTTCCAGCATCAGAGTACTTTCCAATAAGTCAACTCTTTACATGAGGTGGCCAGGGTACTGGAGTTTCAGCTTTAGCATCATTCCTTCCAAAGAACACTCAGGACTAATCTACTTTAGAATGGGCTACTTGGATCTCCTTGCAGTCCAGGGACTTTCAAGAGTCTTCTCAAACACAACAGTTTAAAAGCATCAATTTTTCAGCACTCAGTTTTCTTCACAGTCCAACTCTCACATCCATACATGACTACTGGAAAAATCATAGCCCTGATTAGACGGACCTAATTTGGCAAAGTATTGCTTTTGAATATGCTATCTAGGTTGGTCATAACTTACCTTCCAAGGAGTAAGCATCTTTTAATTTGATGGCTGCAAGCACCATCTGCAGTGATTTTGGAGCCCCCAAAATAAAGTCTGACACTGTTCTCACTGTTTCCCCATCTATCTGCCATGAAGTGATGGGACCAGATGCCATGATCTTCGTTTTCTGAATGTTGAGCTTTAAGCCAACATTTTCACTCTCCACTTTCACTTTCATCAAGAGACTTTTTAGTTCCTCTTCACTTTCTGCCATAAAGGTGATGTCATCTGCATATCTGAGGTTATTGATATTTCTCCCTGAAATCTTGATTCCAGCCTGTGCTTCTTCCAGCCCAGAGTTTCTCATGATGTACTCTCATATAAGTTAAATAAGCAGGGTGACAATATACAGCCTTGACATACTCCTTTTCCTATTTGGAACCAGTCAGTTGATCCTTGTCCAGTTCTAATTGTTGCTTGGTGACCTGCAGATAGGTTTCTCAAGAGGCAGGTCAGGTGGTCTGGTATTCCCATCTCTTTCAGAATTTTCCACAGTTTATTGTGATCCACACAGTCAAAGCCTTTGGCATAGTCAATAAGGCAGAAATATGTTTTTTTCTGGAACTTTCTTGCTTTTTTGATGATCCAGTGGATGCTGGCAATTTGATCTCTGGTTCCTTTGCCTTTTCTAAAACCACCTCAATGGGTCACATTCTCCTGAAGCCTAGCTTGGAGAATTTTGAGCATTACTTTCTTAGCGTGTGAGATAATTTAGGTCATACCTGAATGATCTAGTGGTTTTCCCTACATTCTTCAATTTCCATCTGAATTTGTCAATAAGGAGTTCATGATCAGAGCCACAGTCAGCTCCCAGTCTTTTTTTTTGTTGACTATATAGAGCTTCTTCATCTTTGATGTAAAGAATATAATCAGTCTGATTTTGGTGTTGACCATCAGGTGATGTCCATGTGTAGAGTCTTCTTTTGTGTTGTTGGAAGAGGGTGTTTGCTATGACCAGTGCAATATCTTGGTAAAACTCTATTAGCCTTTGCCCTGCTTCATTCTGTATTCCAAAGCCAAATTTGAGGAGCAAATCCATGTCCAAGGAGCTGTGGCTGTGTGGGTGCAGGAGGGCCGAGAGTAGCTAGTCCATGTTCCAGGTCAGGAGGGGTGGCGGTGAGAAAATACTCCTTGTCCAAGATAAGGAGCAGCGGCTGCCCTTTGCTGGAGCAGCCGTGAAGAAATACCTCACATCCAAGGTAAGAGAAACCCAAGTAAGACTGTAGGTGTTCAGAGAGGGCATCAGAGGGCAGACACACTGAAACCATAATCAAAGAAAACTAGCCAGTCTAATAACACAGAGCACAGCCTTGTCTAATTCAATGCAACATTCAGAAAATGAAGATCATGGCATCCTGTCCCATCACGTCACGGGAAATAGATGGGGAAACAATGGAAACAGTGTCAGACTTTATTTTTTGGGGCTCCAAAATCACTGTAGATGGTGACTGCAGCCATGAAATTAAAAGATGCTTACTCCTTGGAAGAAAAGTTATGACCAACCTAGATAGCATATTCAAAAGCAGAGACATTACTTTGCTGACTAAGGTCCATCTAGTCAAGGCTATGGTTTTTCCTGTGGTCATGTATGGATGTGAGAGTTGAACTGTGAAGAAGGCTGAGCACCGAAGAATTGATGCTTTTGAACTGTGGTGTTGGAGAAGACTCTTGAGAGTCCCTTGGACTGCAAGGAGATCCAACCAGTCCATTCTGAAGGAGAACTGTCCTAGGTGTTCTTTGGAAGGAATGATGCTGAAGCTGAAACTCCAGTACTTTGGCCACCTCATGCAAAGAGTTGACTCATTAGAAAAGACTCTGATGCTGGGAGGGATTGGGGTCAGGAGGAGAAGGGGACGACAGAGGATGAGATGGCTAGATGGCATCACGGACTTGATGGACATGAGTCTGAGTGAACTCTGAGAGATGGTGATTAACAGGGAGGCCTGGAGTGCTGCGATTCATGGGTTCACAAAGAGTCGGACACGACTGAGTGACTGAACTGAACTGAACTGAAGCCATGCCCTGTGGGGCCACCCAAGATGGGTGGGTCATGGTGGAGAGGTCTGACAGAATATGGTCCACTGGAGAAAGGAATTGCAAACCACTTCAGTATTCTTGCCTTGAGAACCCCATGAATAATATGAAAAGGCAAAGTGATAAGACACTGAAAGAGCAACTCCCCAGGTTGGTAGGTGCCCAATATGTTACTGGAGATCAGTGGATAAATAATTCCAGAAATGAAGGGATGGAGCCTAAGCAAAAACAATACCCAGTTGTGGATGTGACTGGTGATAGAAGCAAGGTCCAATGCTATAAAGAGCAATACTGCTTAGGAACCTGGAATTTCAGGTCCACGAATCAAGGCAAATTAAAAGTGGTCAAACAAGAGATAGCAAGAGTGGACATCAACATTCTAGGAATTAGGTAACTAAAATAGACTGGAATGGGTGAATTTAACTCAGATGACCATTATACTATCTACTACTATGGGCAGAAATCCCTTGGAAGAAATGGAGTAGTCATCATGGTCAACAAAAGAGTCCAAAATTCAGTACTTGAATGCAGTCTCAAAAATGACAGAATGATTTCTTCATTTCCAAGGCAAACCATTTAATATCACAGTAATTCAAGTCTATGCCCCAACCAGTAACACTGAAGAAGCTGAAGTTGAACGGTTCTATGAAGACCTATAAGATCTTTTACACCCCCGGAAGTTGTCCTTTTCATTATAGGGGACTGGAATGTGAAAGTAAGAAGTCAAGAAACGCCTGGAGTAACAGGCAAGTTTGGCCCAGTGACTCTCAAAATACTGTAAGCTCATTGAGCTTATTAAGTTTATTCTTTTTCAATGTCTCCTCATATACAGATTGTGTGCTGTATGCATGCTCAGTTGTGTCTGACTCTGTGCTCTCCCTGCCCACCAGACTCTTTTTGTTCATGGGATTTTTCTAGTAAAAATACTGAAGTGAGTTGCCATTTCTTCCTCCAGGGGATCTTCCTGATCAAGGGATCAAAGCCGTGTTTCTTGCATTGGCAGCAGATTCTTCACCACTAGTGCCACCTGGAAAGCCCATTTACAGAATGTGCTGTGTTGTACTTCGTTGCTTAGTCCTGTCCCACTCTTTGTGACCCCATGTACTGTAGCCTGCCAGGCTCCTCTGTCTTTGGGATTCTCCAGGCAAGAACACTGGAATGGGTTTCCAGGCCCTCCTCCAGGAAATCTTCCTAACCCAGGGACTGAACCCAGATATCCCACAATGCAAGTGGATTCTTTACTGTCTGAGCCACCAGAGAAGCCCAAGAGTACTGGAGTGGGTAGCCTAACTCTTCTCCAGGGGAACTTCCAGCCCAGGAATTGAGCCAGGGTCTCCTGTATTGCAGGAAAGTTCTTTACCAGCTGAGCTACCCAGGAAGCCCATATGCAGACTAGGCAACAACAGATTATTTTTAAAATAATAATAATAAATCTCCAATCACATAAAAATCCATTTTTGAGTTAAAAGTCAATTTTCCACCTCCAAGTCTATTATTTATATCCTGAATCAATATTAGGTCTTAGAAGAGAGAGATTTGCAAGTTACACATTATATAACATTATATTTACCTCTCTCTTCATCACATACACAGGATGCACAATTCACTGTCTCCATTCCTACACAAAATAGCTTTTGTATAGAAAGTTAAGGTAAAAAAATCTATATATGAATATTTTAAAGTTCTATTATTTTTGTATACTGGATGAATTACTATATAAAACCAATTCTTTAAAATGTGCTTATTTCACAGAATTCTTAGAATTGAAATCTAATGGACTAAAAATGGACAAAATGTAATGTTCACATTATGGGTGAAAAAGAAACCAACTATCTATTTCCAGATAGTTAGATTTTGCATTTAATCTCCATTTAGACTTCTTGGAGCATGTTTTTTAAAGTTCCAGAACAAATTAATATTTTAACCTGACAACTAATTATTCCTTGATGTTTATTTTAAGAAAATCTACTGGCAAATATTACCAGGTTTAAATAAGAACAAATAAAATTAACAATTGGTCATAACACTGA